>JAPYZD010000516.1:46723-62030 GCA_030522725.1 Ichneumoninae sp. B BG-2022a
TATCGTCCTGAGTGTGACGATCGGTCGGACAGTGCGAACGAGAGTTTGGAGAACGGAGCGGTCTGGGACTGGTCGCCGGATGTCAGGATGAGGAGGCCCTGCCTCGAGGGTGACTCGCGCGGATAATTCTCGGAGAGAGTGAAGCGACCGGATCTCGGATCGATGCGACCTTAGCGGAAGACGCAATCGCTGATCGACGGAGAATATATATTTTTTTAAATATTTAAAAAAGAGGATCGGACGATCCTGTCGGAAAAGCGATGGACTCGCAGCAGCTCGTCGAGACGACCGGCTCGCAGAACACCCAGGATATCGTTCTTCCGAAGCCAGCCGCGGCGACGATCCCCAGGCACAGCATCGATGCCATACTCGGCCGCGCCGGACGCAAGAGGACCCACGACGAGATCGAGCAATCCTCTCGGGACACTCAAGAGAGCACGGGTAAATTTTTTTTTTTTCTGTAAATTATTCCGTACATAATCACCATCCATGAAGTTTTATTTAATTTTTTTCCCGACTTCTGGCGTGTTGATCCTCAATCGATTTTAGTCTGAAATCTGTTCGATGATCCGTTGGGAATGAACTCTGAAACCGGCGGACGAAATGGTCCGACGGCAAGCATCGCTGTCCGAATTTTTTGATCAACCCTTTTCACGTTCTATCACAGGCGATACATTTTGAATTCAGTAAAAAATCAATTAATGCATCAATAACCAACCTGTTTGAAACTTCGTGTAAAAAAGGAAGTATGCTTCAAAGGCTCAAGTCGCGTTTCTATAAATTGCACTCGGAACGGCAGAACTCTTGCCTTATCAATTCAATGAAAACGTCGACCTTGCGTCGATATAAAAAAAATAATAAAAAAAAGATTTACCGAACACGTGTGTCCCGTCGTGACGCATAGATTCGATCGGTCCGGGAGGCGCGTAGGAGGACGTACACTGTCGCGCGGAGTTTGTCACCGGTGAGCTCGTTCTATATATCGCTGTCGTGTGGCAATGTCAGCGTATAATTGGAAAATCGTTGGTATCGCGTCGGGATCTCGACGTCGCGCGCTCGGGCAACCCGACCGAACGGTTCGGACTCCCCGCGTAACCGTTCGCCAGCGCTAATTTGTCGTCGAGACTGGTCGCCGTCGACGAGTTTGCTCGCGAGCGAAAAAAAAACTATGTATTCGCCAGTCCCCTTCCTCAAGGCAATGCTCGAACTCGCCTGGCAACGACAATCTTACCTGGTTCGTGTACTCTGCGCACTGCACGCGACCGATAAAGATTGTACCCAATTTTCAACAAAGTGTACACTACGCTTTTCCGCTCGCGGTTTTATTAAATGCGGCAATCGGAGAGATTTTTTCTATTTTTTTTTATTAACTCTTATGATTAAGTGAAAAGTTGATGGACGACAATTTGCCCGCCGCGGCCGCTACTCGAATTACTCACTCGTTTGTCTCGCCGTCGGGACTGTTGCGAGGCTCTCCGAAACGAGATAATCGCTGATCGGTCAGCGGACACAATCGGAGTGCTCTGACGCGAAGGGCGCGAAGGGGAAAAAAAAGAAAAAAAATTAAGAGTGTTAAGAGGACAAGGCCAGCGAAGAGGAAGTCCGCTCCTCGGCCCAGAGGAGCCCAATCTTGTTCGGCTAATCGAATTATCATTAATTATGATACGGCTCGGACGCTCCGCGGTCCGAGGCAGAGCGGCGCGGAAGCAGAAAAGTACATGCACCTATGGTGTATATTAAATTTTATAGAACGTAACTAATTCGTGGTTACGAAAGAGCTACGAGTGCAATAGCAAGACTCAGACTAATAAGTGTAATAAAAATAAAATCTAAAAAAAAAGACGTCCGGGCCGGGAGATCGAAGATCTTTGCGGCGGGGCCGAAGGAGTGCGCGCTCGGCTCGATCTTTCTCTCGCTTCTCGGGACTCGAATTGACGTGTCTACTAATGGATCGGCACGTCCCGAGCCCACCTCTTCCCGTCTCGTTCCCTTCCTCTTATTCATTTTCTTCTAGCTTCTCCGGCTCGATATTTTTTTTTTTTTTTTTTTTTTTTTTTTGCGTCGTCTTTCACGGGGCGAGTTCCTCCTCGTAATCTTAATACCCAACGAACGGCTCTATTATCCGCGCTTATGGTCCCCGGGGCGGCATCGCTCCGATACGCTCGCAATTATAGAGTCTCGCGCCTTTGCATTCGCTGCTAATACTCCTCTCGGAGGAAGCCCGAAGAGTTTGCCTTCCGACCGACATTGTTAACGAATTTTATCGTCCAATTATTCCGACTGATGTGGGGAAGAAAAGGGCGATCCGGACTGCTTGTACCAATCGGTGCGCCGAGAATAAGAAATTGTCGGATCAACCGAGGCGCGGTTGACATACGCGAAAAGGTGTTCGGTTGGCTCGACAAAAATGTTTAAGTCGACAAATTTCGCATTATTATTTGCATTATTTGCATCGATCGAAGCAAATAATCGTTCAAGGAAACAATTATCTATTTGTACTAAACAAATAAGGCACTGTTCAAAAAATTAGTTTGATAATTAATGAGCGATATTGGAAGCTTTTTTACATAAACTGTTTCCGAAATTTCAAACACATGTGCGACTTTGCAGTCAAATTTTATTTTTCTTGCAAATTTTTGTAAATCCTCAGGCCAAAGATTTGTCATTTTTATACATGGCTTTTTTACTACAAAAAAGTACATTCACGTTCAATTGATGTAAGTAATATAATCAAATTTCAAGTATCGGTATATTAAGTTTACAATTAATTTTTACCCCACAGGTTTGAACGTATGTGACCTCGACTTTTGGTTAATCCAACAATTTTTTTTTCTCAGTGTAAAAACATTCCGTCTCACCCAGACTGCTTACAGGCGGTTCATCTCGATACCACGAAATTGTTTTCGTGGGTTCAAAAAATAAAAATCTCATCCCAAGTGGAGCACAAGGTCGATTTTGCCCCGCTCTCCGCTATTTTAATTTTTTTACGTATAAATAATTTAACCAGCGAAACCGTTGTTTCCTCGTAGGGGGGTAATGTCTGTATCGGCGAAAGGATACATCGCTACTGCGAAGGGTGTTTAACGAGCGTAAAATGCTCACTGACTCGGCATTTTAACAGTCGCGTTCATTGTACACTGATTCGTTGAGTAAAAATCCATAAGTGTGTAGCTTACACACACACGCATACTTCACGATATTAGTGAATTTTAATAGGCGTTCGAAAACGCGGGCAAAGCTCGTAAAATGCTCGTTTCGAAATGAGGGAGGGAGGGAGGGTCGCAGTCCCGATCGCGTGACAACAGACCCGTGCCTCGCTCGGCCACGTGCAATTACGTGTAATTTTCATAGCCATTTATTGCCGCGGGATACCTCGTTTTTCGGACGTAAGTCACACTAGGCTTCGCTCGTTTGATTCCCGCGGACGGGGGGAATGCGAACATTGCCCGACAGACAGACAGACAGACGGACGGAACGATAAACCTCCGCTGGAACTGCTGATCGTTATTGGACTGCTATACATACAGCCGGTAGACGGTAAAACAGCTAACGTGTAACGCGAACTGACGCTCCAAACGATCGAATTAAACTGAGGTAGTTCAGGCATAACGAGTCTCTGGGCTTTTATCGGCATCTATCGCAACTCGTTGGAACAGTTTCCTTACCAAAGTCTCGCAGAATACTCTCTTTCTCTCCGGCGTGTTTATTTTTCTACGGAATTCCTTTGTCTAGGCCGTTGTTCGAAAGCCCTGGGAGTGCGGCCTGTCGAGATTGCATTGTATTATTAGCCGGTGGGGAGGGCATATCGAGGAGCGAGATCGAGCTCAGCTTCGATCGGTAGATCGTCCGCGGGCACGTGGTAGCGGCTAATCTGCGACTAATTATACAGTCACGCATGTTCTCCGAGGCTCCGCTCATAGACTTTGCCTGCTGGTCGGCCAGCGGTAATCGGCACGCTGTATAAAATACATATATATATATATATATATATATATATATACATATATATATAAAATAAAGAATACATAAAACGAGCGAGAAATCGGTGCCAGCTAACTGAGCGTCCGGCACCTGGTAGCGAACAACACCACGCCGCTCGTTGCTAGGGCACGGCGTTGTGCGCTGTTGCCTCGCTGTAGGCACTAATAGTTTTATTATGAAGGTGGCACGGATTTGCCCGGGTTGTAACTTATACAGGGCAATAAAGTAGAGTCGTGAGGAGACGCGAGATAATTGATCGGCGAATGTGTCGCGATTCCCACACGAGGAAACACATCGATCCCTAATCGAAACGCGGCGCGGCGGGGTGTTTAAGTGGATTGGCCTGTTAGATCAATTTATCGGATAGCACGCGGAGCTTCTGCCGATAGATGTAACCCCGGGACGAGAGACAGCAGAGATCGAGGAACGATTTAAGCGAATTACCGCTCGATCAAAGCTTCACTGGTCCTAATAACGCGCCCATCGTGCACCAGCCAGTGACGGATCAAACGTAGACGAGGAGAGAGAGCTCCGGGGACTCGAGAACGAGAGCTCCGGAGTCGGTGCTGCTGCGGACTGCTTCGTCGCGCGTGGATAGCGAATCGTTCTGATCGATAGCCCGGCTGGTTCGAATGCAGGCTGGATGGAGAGAGGGTGATAGGCCGTCGGTGCTCGCAGTCGAACGCGCACGGAGGGAGGCGTACGTGTGAGAGGAGGCAACGGGAAAAGTTACTGGGAATGGCGAACGGGCCGAGTACGGGCGAAACCCCCGGAACGAATTTACGTACACACGAGCGAGATGCTCCAAGTACCAGGGTTCGGTATCCCAAAAGTGAGAAGGTGATTAGATGCATTCGAAACGGAGAAATGTCCCACATCTGGTTGGATGCACACCGGGATGAGTTTGGGCGAGGGTGCACGGTGGGAAGGATCTGGCAAAGTAATCGCAATGTCGCAATGTGTGATTGAAAGTGGTAGAAACCTGGAAGAAATTTTCGAGCATTGTAATCAGGCCCGAACAAGACCTCTTCGGATGCTTGTCAGTCCCAGATTTGATGCCTAAAAAAATATAAGATTCCGTGATTGTAGTAAAAAAGTATCGTAAATCTGACTTTTTGACAAGTGGCGATTTCGCCGCTAACTATCATATGTAGGGGGATGATTTTTCTCTGGCGATATTCTAGTTTTTACTATTACTAGTGCTGTAATGCTATTACTGTATTATAGGTACTACTACTATTTACGTCCGTGTATCTATAATAACGATCACCGTGCCACCAATGAAACAGAACGATCTAGCAAAGAAATCGTTATGTCGCTTAATAACCCAGTACACATTGGTGAGTGTTACAATCAAGCGTTACAAGAGCCCTTTGGAACCTTATCAGACCCCGATTTGATAGCCCAAAAAAAAAGAAGTTTCCATGAATGTAGTAGTAGTACATTACGATACTAGTGCGATAAAACTTTTTCTGACGAGTGTGAGTTTGCAGCACGAGCCGAAGGCGAGTATTGCAATCACACAAGTTATGAGAACGTTTATCGCACGAGTATCGTACGAAATTTTATTTCACTCGGTGCGTAAAATGCGGTTTCATTTTATTTCACTCGGTGCGAAAAATGCAACCGCTTTTTGGCACCTTGTGAAATAAAATTTCGTACGATACTCGTGCATAAAACGTTTTTTGAACTCGTGTGATTGTAACACTCGCCTTCGGCTCGTGCTGCAAACTCACACTCGTCCGAAAAAGTTTTATCGCACTAGTATCGTAACTAGTATTGTACTATTATTTCACAAGGTGCGAAAGAGGAGTTTTACGCGCGCGAGGCGTGCGTAAAACTGCACTTTACGCACCGAGTGAAATAAAAGTTATTGTAAATCTCACTTTTTGACAAGTGGCGATTTACCTGCTAACTATTACACGTGCTAGGATGATTTTTCTCGCCCGATATTGTAATTTAACCTATCACTATTACTGTAATAATTACTGCATTAATACTGTAAAGAGTATACTATTACTACTACTGCTTTCGTCCGTATATCTGTAATACCGATTACAGTGCCATCGATAAAACAGATCGATTTGGCAAAGGAATCGCAATGCCGCCCAATAAAAACTGCTACACCCTGGTCGAAATTTTCAAGCGATGCATCAGACCCAAACAAGATCTCTTCGGAACCTTGTCAGGCGCTATTTGGTGCCCATAAAGAAATAAAATATTCCATAATTGTAGTAAAAATGATTATAAACCACACTTTTCGACAAGTGACGATTTCGCCACTATCATACACGTACAGGCATGATTTTGCTCAGGCGACATTGCACTTTGTACTATCATTATAAGAGGCGCTTTAGCGTCTCGACGCCAAGTATTTACTATTGCTGTAATAGTAATTACTGTACATAACGTAGTACATAATTACTGTACTATCACTGTCACTGCTATTTTCCTCCGCGTATCTATAACACCGATAACCTTTGCAATAAATGAAACAGAACGATCGAACCCCGCGCTCCACGGTCTGTTTGTAATTCGGTGCAGGCATAATCGATCGAGCTCGAAAGTGAACGATACGGAAGATGTCGAAGATAGACGAATCTATCTGCGCGTAGTCGCGGGAAGGGTGGGCGCCGCAGTGTTGGGCGTCTGGCTGAGCGTGAGATGGCCGTCTACGAGCGTGTATCGCGGGCATTAGCACTAATACCAATTAGCGGTGTATAGTCTCGGTGTGATTCGTCGTGTAATTATAGCGATTGCCTCGTAATTATCGGCGTTAACATGCGTCGAGGGTATCGACAGCCCGCAACCGGAATTCGCGTGTTCAACTTGCCTCTCTATCGCCTTTCTCCATCCCATCCGGTAGTCGCGCTCGGCTGTTCGCTACCCTTGCGCGGGTGTGCCGCGACAGACACGTTACCGGCTCTCACAGACACATTGTTACCGTTTAGCCGTACAATTTCCATTCCGTCGTCCCGCTCCTTATTCTCCGTGGCAATTAATTTTCCGACGGGCTCTTTGCGCACTTCCTCATTATCGGGACGTCGAGAGATGACTCGAACGTTCGATCGGATCAAATTATGACGGAGAATGGTGAAACGATTTTTTTGTTGTTATTTTGTTTCAAGCATAAACGTCGCCCCGACGTTTGATCGTTTCCCTTTGTATTCCGGGGCAAAGCCCCGTTATACACGAAACTCCTCACGCACCGCCGCGAGCTCGCGAGCCGCAAGAGCGGATATGTGTAATAACACGCAGACATTAAACGCGGAGGGATGGATGGGGAGTGGAAAATGTATCGGGGAATACGGAGGGCTCGTGCGACGGTTAGGTTGACACACAGTCGAGGCACGAGGTTGCCCGGGCGGGCGAGCGCGGGCGTACTGGGCCCGATGCCCGCCAGAGATATCCCAATAAAGCTCGAGCACGCCACCAAACAATTAAATTATTAACCGGCAGCGATAACGAGGCACGGTAGCGCTGATTACTATTATAATGAACGTCGCCTGTCTACCGTTGGCTCGGCTTCGGGTTTAGTGAACGCGAGAGATGTGTGGGTGAAAGAGCTCGCGAACGCACGGGCCGCACACGGGGCTGCGCCCGTGCACTGTGCATACTTTCATTTTCTTGCTCACTCGAATAAAGAACAAGCGGAAGCGGCGGAAGGAGGTTGAAGGAAAATCACGAGGGGGTAGAGAAAAAAAAGGCACACGGTATTACGTGCGGAAAAGTATGAGGGAGCTAACTGGGCTGGTCAAGCCCGCCTAGTTTGCGGCGAGCGTTAAGGAAATTACCGAAGGGCGATTAAGAATTACGATAAAGGTATTAACCCCTTTGATGACCAATTTTAATATTTAATATTTAATATTTAATATTTAATATTTAATATTTAATATTTAATATTTAATATTTAATATTTAATATTTAATATTTAATATTTAATATTAATATTTAATATTTAATATTTAATATTTAATATCGGTTACAAAGTCTGAGGCAAGCCGGAAGTCCAGGAATCTAAATCTCTCGTCGGAAATTCAAAGGTTCTCTAAACACGACCCCGCCAGCGCGCGTTTGGTTGTCGGTGACAGTTCGATTTTCCGCTCTTTGCGAGGGCGGCCGACGCAAGGGGTGACGTGACCAAAGTCGTCGGAGTCTCGGATTCCCGATATTTCTCCGTTTCGTACGAGGCCCGAGAGATCTTCTTGTGCGGGTATGAACGATACATTTTCACGAAAGAATGGCGAATCCTCCGTTTCGACGGGAGATTGACCGGAGATGAATAAATCGGCCAACCGTGCGAGACATCAATTCCGTACAGATAAAGATTTCGCAGCGAACACGACCACGAAAAAAGGCAGAAAGAAACACTAACGAGGATCCGAGAATCGTTCGAATGAACGATAAATCGTACGAACACGTCTTAATCAATCGATCATTCGACTCTTTCGTATTAACTCCGGAGAGTCAATCCAACGAGGAGAACACCTTGAGGATGTCTCGCAGCGACGACGATGAAATTCTATACAGCATTGGGTTCTCGGGCAAAAGCCCGATGACAGCTTAAGAGCCTTTTTCGCGATGACTCTTCGCATACGCAACGCATATATGCTACGCTCGCCGGAGTTTCGTTATTAAGCTCTTCCCGCACCTAATCCTTTCCTTAGCAGGGCATACATTTATCTCACGTAAACTGATTATACGCGTGCTCGATACGAATTCGGGACGTAAAAAAATAATAAAAATAAGTAAGGACTTTCAAAACGGTTTCCGGCGGCCAGAGAAGAATGGAAAAGTGGCTCGAAGTGTCGAACCAAAGGCTACGGATTGCTCTTGTCGCATCTAATCCTTTCCTTAGCAGGGCGTACATTTATCTCGCGTAAACTGATTACACGCGTGCTCGATACGAATTCGGGACGTAAAAAAATAATGAAAATAAGTAAGGACTTTCAAAATCGTTTCGGCGACCGGAGAAGAATCGCAAAGTGTTTTGAACTGTCGATCCAATGGCTACGGATTGCTCTTCTCATTTATCTCGCGTAAGCTGATTACACGCGTGCTCGAAACGAATTCGGGACGTAAAAAAATAATAAAAATCAATAAGGACTTTCAAAATCGTTTCGGGCAATCGAAGAAGAGTGGAAAAGTGGCTCGAACTGTCGAACCAAAGGTTGTTGGTCAATTCGGAAATTGCAGAGTCATCGGGAGCTCAACTTGGCCTCCCGAACGAAAAGCGTTATCGAGACTAGCCAAGGAAAGCAAAACTGCGTGTTATGGGTTCAAACTGTAGAATTCGTTCGTGTATGTGTAGCGAAAGGAAACGCAAGTTTCTCCGCGTCGAAAGGACCTGAGGACCAGCCAAAATTCCATAATCTTCTTTGGTCGGCGAGCTAAGCTCTCTGTTTGACGGCGTCTCTCGTTTGCCCTGCTACAAAATCAGCTCACCTCCTCTCTTACGTCCCTGGAGCATCGCGGGTTTTGTTCTTTTTTCCTTATACATATATTTTTTAAATATATTTGCTTCGGACGAGATCGTTGCGTCCTCCCACGTTCGCCTTCTCTCACCGTGATGTTAGATTCATATCGCTCGAATCGACAGCTCTACAAATCGAAGGTCTTCGAGACCTTTTGCAGAGACTGGTCAGAGTGTGGGCTTTCGTTAGAAGCGACTACGGAAAAAATTAAGGCGCGGAAAAAAAGAGAAATATTCATACCGTTTGAGTGCAAAAAAAACACGGTAATATGTTTATCATTAATTCGTTTTTTCTAAACCATGCATCTGAAACTCCCCTTTCCGTTTCTACGAAGTGAGCGCAGAAAGGCACTTTTTTGCATCGCGTGCGAAAATAATCCGTACAAACGGATTGCGTACAAACGCAATTTGGTCTTTTTTCTCACACTAGTGCGAAAAGGCGCCTTTTTGCACCCACTTCCCAAAACCGAAAAGCAGGATTCATGAATTTGGTACTAAAAATTATGTGAATGGCAGGGGAACGAAAAGGGAATTCCTGATTCGTGCGAATGCCGGACTCGTCAAGAACTCCCTTTTCACGCCCTTTCCATAAAAATAACAATTTTTACAATTTCGTTTTTGCGAAAAACATAAAAATCGCGAGTCCACCGATCATCGTATTTCCTTCGAATTTTCCATTGCCCTGTATCGCCCCCTATTCCGTGCCAAAACCGTCTTATTTTATTCCCAACTAATAATCGAATAAAAAAATCCGTCCCAATAAAAATAAAAAAAATCATTTTTGGCGATTATATCATCTCGAACACCTTCTGCAGTTTGCTCACGTTCTCGGTCGGTAAAAAAAAATGGTGTATCGGTGTACCACCCCGGTAATGAGTGGAACGTCAATAAAAATTTGATGTAGCTGGAGTGGAGTGATGATAAAAGCAAAAAAAAAAGAAGGAAAAAAAAATAAGCACGGAGAGGTGGGTGAGACAGCAACCGTTAGTCGATGGCTAACGAACCATCAATTAATAAGCCGCGCGCTTCAGTCTCGGGCGCGAGAGAGAGACAGAGCCAAGTTTAATCCGTTTAACTCGCAAGGACGAACTTGCGCCATCCGCCCCCCGAATCCCTCCTCGCCCACCCTGTCCTCCTGCACGTCTACTCTCCGGTATACTAAACTCGTCGCCTGCAACACGACGCTCTCTCACCTATACCGATACACACCTCCTAGGCTGCCGCTGCTCTATCGTATCGCGCATAGAGGCGCACAGGTATTAGCCGGCTATTCACGGGGATTCAATGTCTTGATTATAACGCCCGGTGCTTACTAATTATCGGGAACGGGTTAAGGAAAATGGACGTCGTTCTCGGGGAGCCCGGAGGCGCTTTCACGCTTAATCCCGAGTGGATTCCGCCCCGTCGAGGAATTTCAATAAACTTCTCCCTCATTATATCATTTCCGTCCGTTCGACTAATGACTCGGGTAACAAAATTTTCGCGGTAAGAACATTTCTGCACATTTAACTAAAAATAAGTATTGTCCGCTATTTCATTTTCTTGTTAAATGTACCTTTTTTTTAATAGAAAGATTAGATTTCTTGGACGACAAAATAAAATGTAAGTGTAAGAAGAAAAGAAATGATCGGTGATGGGGAACGAAAAATATTATTTAAGTGTAAGAAGTTTTTTTTCACCATGCACGATAAAAAAAGATTGTACCATTTACAGCAACTTATCGTCCAGAATTTTTTATTTATTAATTTTCAAAACGAGTCATGGTGGACTCTAATTTTACAAACAAAAGTAACTACAATTGTTAATGACGTGGAAAATAAAAGGACAGGTTTGTATATTCATACCTGAGGACACGAGTTTGTCACTTATTTGACAAAATTAATTTTTACGAAACTTCGTACTCCGATTTTATGAAATTATTTTTTACTGCACGGGTCTGGCATCCGGTAAGTGCATTTTTGTACATTTAACAAAAAAATGTCATTTTCTTCTTAAAGAAACTATTGATTTTTTTTTCTTAAAAAAAATTACCTTTTTCGATAACAAAAGGTAAATATGACAAGAAAGGAAATGGTTGAGGATCGACGACGAGAAACATTTTTCAAGTGTACGAAACTTTTTTTACGATGCGTCCGAGGTCCACGGCGTGTGTCCGTGACGCTGATGAAACTCCCTGTTCCGATTCCCTCGTTAATATTCCTCGACAAATATATTCCTCGATCTCCGGATCGTTTAAGTGGTCGCTGAGGAGGAGGGAGGGCCGAGCGGGTCCGGGAGAGCCTTTCACGTCGATACCAAAAGCGTTTTACCGAGGATTACGAGGAACTGTCAGTTATCGAGCGAGGAAGGCAAAGAGGAATAAAGGAGGAAGAAAAAAAAATAAAGACAAAAAACTCGTAGCTCCACGACGAATTAAGACGCCTCGGCTCTCGCTCACGTGTGTCGGGAGAAACACGAGGACGGCAGCGCTATCGAGCGCGAGATGCAGCGCGGAGATCCCGAGGTGAGATTATGCAACGTGCGTGCAAAGTCTCGACCCTCGCCTCGGCGTCGTTGTGGTTATTCGATTAACGCGAGGGTAAAAAAGGGGGTGCGCGGGGAGAGCCGACTCGTACCGGTTTAGTTTGTGTATCGTAAATAAGAAACGACAGGCTAATAAAAAGTCTACAAATTAAGTCCACTAATAAATTTTAATCAACGCTAATTCGATATTGCGTTTACCGTATCGCAGCGCTACGGACAATTTCATTCGAGTTGGGGCTAATTAGCTTTGATTATTCGACCGTTTATTTGCCGCATCCAAAACTCCGTTTTCCGGTTAACCTTTAGCGCGATTACGTTTCTGGTCGCTGCTTAAACCGACCAGTGTAAAAACCGCACGGTTCGACAAGTACAAATTGTATCGATGCCGCGACACAGTTGCCTATCGATTTCACGAGTCGCGCGGGCTGATTGGTAACCGGACGCGTTCGGTCTGTAACTCGATTAACAGTACGACGGAGTGTAAAAGAGGAATCGACGTTCGGGCAGCGGCTTTATGTGACGGTGAAAGCCTGCGGCCGATACGAGCCTATCGGCGATCTGTGTATCGGACGTACGGATGATACGACTTGGGTGGGAGAGGACGATTGTTCGACAACTGTATCGGATAGGCATCGGGGTTTATCTTTGTACCTCGCGGAGAAAGGGGACTGGTAAAAATTACAAAGGTGTCTGAGAAAAACTACTATAGTTATGCGGCAGCCGAGTGGAAATTGTGGAGCGTTACATCGGCCCTGATTACTGGCAATACTGTAAACAAAATTAGCAATTTCATTCACGGGACTGAAAGTGTTTACGCAAGAACTGGTACATTATATTTAATGTGTGATTGTGATAAAAAATTTATGTGGTTTTACAGTGAAATTCAATTAAATGATTAAAAGTAAATAACGTCTAAGGTTTTTAATAAACTGTATGTTAATTTTTTTATCATAATCGTACATGAAATTTAATGTACCAGGTTATACATAAAAACTTCCTGTATTATTACATTGAATTTCGTACGAATTTTTTCATGTACTGTGAACGGCCTGACGAGGCTTTACCAGAACCTTGTTAGGCCTCGATATAACGCTTTAAAATTTTTACTCGGGCAGTACAGGGGTATCTCTGCACCCAGAAAAATAATTTATTTGATGGCCGTATTTGGTTTAAGTAAAATATGTATTCGATTAAAATAAATATTTATTTCATTTGAGTAAATGTTTACTTAATTAATATAAATATTTATTTAAATCAAATAAACATTTTACGTAAACTAAATAAACGGTGGCCGTCAAATAATTTTTTCTTCTGGGTGTGGATAACGTTTTGTTGTCTGAAGTACGACAACAGCCCGTCGATCTTGAGCAAGTCACTTTTCAATAGGAGCACGAAGAAGCTCACATTAGCGAAAAATCCTTAAATGTCGGCAACAAACTGTAGGCTGAAATATTCCGCATGTATTTTTTTCTTCAAGTTCAAGTGGCAATAATGTGAAACTATCACCAATGTGTGTACTATGAATTTGGGCATTTACAAAAAATATCATCTGTTGGTGATATTTTTTAAATGATAACTTACTGTACCGAAGAAAAAGGTGAGATTTGTGAGAATCTTTCCAAAACGTACTGGAATTTCAGAGGCAACTTTTTCCAACAAAAATTTCCATAATTATGGAAAAATGAACCGCGCGTCCAAACACTTGTCGACAAGCCGCTTAATCGTCAATAAATTACCATAAGTAATCGCGACGATATTTTTCTCAGGAGACATTGTAATTTTCGGATAGATTCTTCTGTCCCTGTGAGTGAAGAGTAGACGAATGCTATATGCTCGCAATATGAGTGACCAGTCCCCTCCCTCCCGACACCGGTTCCCACTGTCCATTACGCTATCTTCTCGTGTCAATCTCTTAAGTAGCTAGAACGAACTAGGACTCCTTTACATCGGGACTGGGGCGCTCGATAAGATCGAGCACTCTGCCTCGTCTCTTCATCGCGCCCGGGATGCCGCGCCGAGTCTCGATCGACATAAACGAACGGCGAAGGAGCCTCAACCATTTTACCGACCGTTTGAAAAATTCATGATAATTCAATAACAACATTTTTCGTGTTAATAAATATTCAATTATTTCATCCTACTTACGTAGCATTAAGTACTGCCTGTGAGTTGTCTGTCATCCTTCTGGGAGCGTAACACAGGGCCAGTATTGGCTCAGCGTTGGCCCGTCTTCGACCAACGCGGATCGGTGTTGGCCCAACGTCGGCCAGCACCGGTCCTGTGCGCCATTCCCAACAGGACGAGTGTTTAGCTATTCATACACCTATAAAATGGTTTGGTAATATCAACTAAACTGCGGTTGCGGGTGGCGAAGGAAATATTTGGATCGATTGAAAGAAATATTTAGTTGATTGAACGAATATTTAGTCGTGTGACCGAATATTTAGTCGTGTGACCGAATATTTAGTCATGTGACCGAATATTTAGTCGTGTGACCGAATATTTAGTCGTGTGACCGAATATTTAGTCGTGTGACCGAATATTTAGTCGTGTGACCGAATATTTAATCGTGTGACCGAATATTTAGTCGAATTGACTGTTGTGATATTGATTGCAAAAAACATTTTGTTCAATCGACCAAACATTTCCTTCGCCACCCGCAACGGCAGCTTAGTTGATATTACCAAACCTTTTTATCGGTGTAGAAATCGGAAAGGTTTTACCTTCTTTAAATTTCATCTCTTTTTTTAAATCCATTCCGTTTGGTACATTAAGGAGGGAGTCTCGCTGCGCGCTGACTTCGCATAACCGCTGACTTCGCTGACTTCGCTGACTTCGCAGAGTTCGACAACAATAAGAGAAAATTGCAAGTACTTCTTGATGATGTAAAAATCTGAAAAAAATAATGTATACTAAAGGTACTGAGAAGACTAATTTTGCATAATAATAGTGCAAAATGTTATTAACAAATTCATCAAAAAATTAATTGGTTAACAAATTACCCGGCAACCAAACTTTTTTTAATGAAAATGATTCGTTTATTTTTCTGAATACGTATTAATTTTTTCAGATCTTTAAGTAATTGTTGGTTTTTGTTCTATAAAAAAAAACAAAAAATCAACGATTACTTAAAAATCTGAAAAAATTCATACGTATTCAGAAAAATAAACGAATCATTTTCATTAAAAAAAAGTTGTTGCCGGGTAATTTGTTAACCAACTAATTTTTTGGTGAATTTGTTAATAACATTTTGCAATTATTATTATGTAAAATTAATCTTCTCAGTACCTTTAGTATACATGATTTTTTTCAGATTTTTACACCATCAAG
>JAPYZD010000517.1:0-141338 GCA_030522725.1 Ichneumoninae sp. B BG-2022a
TATGTACACGCAATGATAAAACAGTTTATTCCGAATCAAACTGTGACTAGACACGTGGAGGGAAATCGCCTATATATGGCTTTAAGATATGATCATTATCATATCTTTTTTATATAAGTACATCCTTAGCTCCCACTATGTGGAGGCGTTCAGCAAAGTCTACATAGACCTCTTTTACACTCCCAAGTACATCTGTGATTGTTCTCTCTATGATGGCTAAGTGAGGTGGCGCTGCTATCTTTGTGCTCATAAATCCTGATGTTTTCCAACTTCGGTTCTCTTAGTAAAGATTTGTTCCTCGAGTATTCGCAACATGAACTGTAACCCAACATGAAATTTCATTTTGTGAGTAAATTAAATAGCACGTCCCTTCGACTTCCGTCAATTTTCACGTGCCTTTAATTTCTTAATAAACTGGTTTGTCACGAAGCTGTGATTTGGAAACATCAGCTGATCTTGTGCATGTTGCAACTCCCAACCCCGAAAAGTAAATTGCTGGATAAGCATTTGGCAAATCTATTGCAATAACTTGAAAGGCTTATTCGAGTGGTATCTTCTTGTGGTCAAACTTGATGCACAAAGCCTCACTCTTATATGTTACTAACATGCCAATGACGTCTCTACTTTAAATCTCTGACCCAAACCCCGAAACAAGAAGAGCTGAGCCATTGCTGAGATTGCCCCCATAGCCCTCTGGTGATGTAACTTAATCCAAAATATTCTCGTTGGTTAGTCCTACAAATGCACCTCTTTCAAGAAATAAAAAACGAAATTTCCAATGACAAGTACCTGCAGAGATACCGACGTCTTCCTTCCACATAGTATCAGGAGACGTGTCAGAAGAATCAGTATAATTGCATCGTACTTCTGCATCGTTAATCGATATATACTTGCTACTCTCCGTGATCCAAAAATCTTTGGATGCCATTGGACTCTCAGATTCCTACGTGATGCTTTCGAATTACTTATTTACAACTTGGGCAGCAACAATCATAGATTGAATAGAAAAATGTTTTGCGTTAAACTTCTGCACTTATTGATAACCCAATATTTGCAACACTAAGAAAAACTTTGACCAGAAGATTCCTTTTCATGTGAAGCTGTTGAGGATTTGAAATTAATGTCATAATGTGCGATTCATTTATTTTACCAATGTTTAGAATGTCTAGTTAGTTTTCGTGTAAGCTCTTGAGGATTTGGAATTAATGTCGTAATGTGCTCTTGATTTAGTTTTTAAAATGTCTAGTTGCTTTTCATGTGAAAATGTTGAGGATTTTGGATTAATGTACGCTTGATTTAGTTTATATAGGTTGAGAATGTCTAAACATGTATGACGTTATATGATAAATTTAGAAAAGCTTTTAAATGTAGTAGATCTCAGAAAATTCCGAAACACTTGATGTTTTGGGACATCAAAAATTTAACGAAATGAACTTTTTTACTACAAAAAATCTCACCCTTGTTTTTACCTGATATTCAAAATGAAATTTTTTTCTTTTGTCAACAAGTCATGTGAGCAATTATTATTGTAACTGCTTAAGAACATATAAAAGTTTCACAAAATTGTAGGTTTATTTTGAACACACACACAAACACACAATTTCGAGCATAATTTTAAAACATAAATTTTCAGATTTCAGACTATACCCAACATATACACACAAGCACACACAATGCTGAGCTTCTTTCCAAAATAAAGATCTACCTTTGGCTTAGAGCTTAATTTGAAAACACATATAGTGGCCTTCAAATAAAATGACTTGACAACCATCAAAGTCTCAAATTTTGAGTTGAAAAAAACTTCAAGAGGATTTATTCTGGCAAAAAACAAAATCACAATGATCATTTATATTAGTTGTATTATTACTTTTTCTCAATTTTTAATGGTTAGAGTCAAAGACTGTTACAACTTTGAAATTTCACAAAACAATTTTCTTATTACAGAGTAGAAATTATTATCATAAATAATTAGGTAATGATTTCGTCTTGTTTCCAAATTTTTGAGGAAAGAAGCAATTCCATGAAACCTAATTAAAGGCCATTTCAGGAAACTCAAATACAAAGACAAATTCTTAATCAAGATATATTCAGTTAAAAATCGAGATATGAGGGGAATTCACCAACATATGGCTTTGGAATACTATCATATCTTATCCATATAAGTTCATTACTAGCTCCCACCATGTGAAGGCGCTCAGTAAAGTCTAGATAGACATCTTTGATGCTTTCAAGAACATCTGTGATTGCCTTTTCTATAGTAGCCAGGTGAGGAGGCGGCTTCAATTTCGTGCTGACTATTCCTAATACTTTCCAAATTAGGTTCTCATGAATAAGAATTGTACCAAAAATATTTGCGACGTGAATTGTCGCCCGATATGAATTTTCATTTTCTGAGACAAGCGTACAAGTCGCCTCGTTATCTTTAGCTAATTTCCATGTGCCTTCAATTCCTTCATAAACTGGTGTGTAACGAGGCTGTGATTTCGGGACATTAACTGATTTTGTGCATGTTGCAGATCCCGTCCCCCAAAACTTAATAACTGGATACGCATTTTGTAGATTTTTCGCAGGAACTTCAAAGGCTAATCCAAGTGGTTTCTCATTGTGATCAAATTCGATGTACGTAGAATTATTTTTATATGTTACTAACATGCCAATGACGTCCCGTAAAATAGTCCTCTGAGACTGTAACTTGGTCCGAAATACTTCTCAGTAGTGAGTCCTACAAATGCACCTCTTTCAAGAGATGAAAAAGCGAATTTCCAATAGTGTTTATCGGCAGAAATACCAACATCTTCCTTCCACATTGCATTGAGAGACACATCAGAGGAATCAGTGTAATTGCATCGTACTTCTGTACCGTTAATCGACATATACTTGCTGTCTTCCGTCACCCAAAAACCTTTGGATATCTTTGGGCTCTCAAATTTCTAAGCAATGAATTAGAAACTGACTCGCAACTTATAATTGAGTCATATCAATCACAGACTGAACAAGGGAATATTTTTCAAACCTTTTTTTCACTTATTGCTATCGCTATACTGGCAAGAATCAATATTTTGATAAGAAGATTGCTTTTCATTTGTGGCACTTGAAAATATACAAGACTGTAAATTGCGATTGATTTAATTTTTTCAATAAGAAAATGTCTATGCAACGATATTGCTGTTAAATTTAAATCAATAAAAACAATTAACTTTATTCTTTTGCTTTTATTCTGTCAATATTTTATGAACTGAATTTACTCACCTTAAAAGTTCTTACGCTTATTCGTTCTTACAAATACACTCACACAATTTTGAGCGTGATGTCAGTGCATACACATTCAGTCTCGAGCTTATCCGAAACATACAATTAATTATTATTCTTGCGATTTTTGAAAAATAAGTCATAGAATTTAGAGAAAATGAATTGCTTTTCGAAACAAATGGTATCAAGGCATATTTTGCAGAAGGTTTCAAAAGTGTCTTGACTTCGATAACCATTAAAGTCCAAAACTTTGGCAATCAATTCATGTAATGATTACTTTCCTCAGGCTACTATATTTTGAGTTTCAAAAAGTTTTTTATTTATTACTTTCAGTTGAATCAATAAATCAATCATTGTCTATTTTTTTGTTTCGCTTTGAAACAGTAACGGAAAAAATCAAAAATATGATACTCGAATCATCGTGTCTTCAAGACACTCAATATTAGAAAAAAACATTAACGAAGATATATTCAGATATATTATATCAGAGGCGTGGGGGGAAACGACCAATATATGGCTTCGGAATATTATCATATCTAGTCCATATGAGCTCATCCTTGGCTCCCACCACGTGAAGATGTTCTGCAACGTCAACGTAAATATCGTTAATGCTTTCAAGAACATCTGTGATTGCCTTTTCTATAATAGCCAAGTGAGGAGGCGGCATCAATCTCGTGCTCATTACTCCTGTTGCTTTCCAGATTCGGTTCTCATGAGTAAGCCTTGTGCTTAAAACATTTGCGACGTGGATTGTCGCCCGATATGAATTTTCATTTTCTGCGACAAGCGTACAAGTCGCCCCATCACCTTCGGCTAATTTCCATGTCCCTTCAATTCCTTTATAAACTGGTATGTAACGAGGTTTAGTTTTGGGCACCTCAAGTGCCTTTGTGCATGTTGCAGCGCCCGTTCCCGAAAATTGAACAACTGGATAAGCATTTTCCAGCTCCGCCGCAGGAACTTCAAAGGCTAATCCAAGTGGTTTCTCATTGTGATCAAATTCGATGTACGTAGAATTATTTTTATATGTTACTAACATGCCAATGACGTCCGCTGAGATTATACCCGTAAAATAGTCCTTTGATTTTATAACCTGGTGCAAAGTAGTTCTCGGTTGTGATTCCTACAAAGGCACCTCCCGTGAGAGTTGGAAAACGAAATTGCCAATAATGAGTATCCGCAGTGATGCCACTATCTTCTTTCCATAAAGCATTATGAGGCGCATCAGAATGACCAGTATAATTGCAGTGTACCTCTGTGCCGTGTATCGACATATAGTCGCCGCTTTCTGTGACCCAAGAACCTTTAGATGGCATAGGATTTTCAATTTCCTGAAATCATACATTTTA
The DNA here is from genome assembly GCA_030522725.1 of Ichneumoninae sp. B BG-2022a. NCBI lineage: Eukaryota > Metazoa > Arthropoda > Insecta > Hymenoptera > Ichneumonidae > Ichneumoninae sp. B BG-2022a. Next base: position 4,599 of record JAPYZD010000517.1, read on the forward strand.
AAGCTAGAAATAATGAATGAATGGATTATATCAACTACTGCTTAAATAGACAGATATGATTCCGTACCGTTCTTAAACGTAATGCCAGCGCAATATTCGTTATACTTAAAAAAGCTTTAATTAAGAAATATCCTCCCATTGTTAGCTATAAACCTTTTTATGCAAATTCCATAATCTGCATAAAATTAAATTTATGTGAATCGGTAGTGCCTTAACATGTATACCGGTATTTTAATCTTTGAAAATCTCATAAATATGATTAAATAATATTATAATTTATGTCTGCGGGAGTAAATAGAGCCACAAAAAATACCTAAATTAATTAGAATTGGTTAATGTCTGATATAGAATTTTTTTTCTATAAATGAATAAAGGCGCCTTCAATTAATATTTTGCAAATTCGACATTTTTACTCTAAGGATTTGTGCGTTCATTAAGAACCAGAATCTATGTTAAAAGAATAGTTTTAACATTATAAAGAAACATTTAATGAATTGATGCTGTAAATGATTTTATATTAATATTTATTTTCTATTCAGAATCTTTTATTGAAAAAATCTAAACACATTTTAGGCGTTATTTTAGAACACACATACACAATTTCAACAGACACAATTTTGAGCTTAAATTTTTCTACACACAGACATAATTTTGAGCTTATTTTCAACATCAACAACACAGACAGACACAATTGTTATACACACACATAGACACTTTCAGCTAAACATCACACAAACACACAAGCAACTTTTACCTTATTTTCAATACACGCACAGACGCAATTTTCACCTTATTTCGAACAAACACGCACGATTTTGAGCTTATTTTCAAGCAAAATTTTCAGCATAGTTTCAATCACAATTTTGAGTTACTGTTGAAGAGAGAGACTAAGGCTGTGAAAATCTAGAAATGAGTTAACAATCCACAAAAAAACTTTCTATAAATATGAATAAGTTTCAGTCACATAAATCTGATCTAAATTGATTGATTGACAGATTTATAGAAATGATGAATTCAACGATCCAATATTAAGTATTATTACTTATTAGCTATTTTCATAGTTGTTAATTTAAAGCCCGAGGAAAATCGCAATGAACCTTAATGTATTAACATGATGTTTTGTTATATAAGAGAATGTATTTGTCATGAAAAAATGCATCTATTAAATTTCTTGAAACGAATTCAATTTTATTTTTTTTAAATTAGTCATTGATTAATAATCGAAACTTTTCATTTATGGCATAATTAAACCATTCAATGTTAATTCTATATCTACTCATAAAAACCTTTTACTAAATACAGTGTCTTAATCAATTCTTTTAAATTAATTTAATTAGGAAGTTTTTTTAACTTAAATTACTAAGAATATTTTTGTCTTCAATTTATATGGAGATCTTATAGGCCAAAAAAACTTTACAATGTTTTTAGATGTCTCATTGTTGGGCGTCCATGAGGACAATTCCATGGTTGTGACATATCAGCCATACGAAACAGAATTTCTTGCATTTTCAATTTTGATAATGATTGTCCAATCATAACAGCAGATCGACAAGCCCTATTCAAAATTATGAATGGCACATTTTACCATGAGGCAAATATTTTCTGTATCTTCGAAGGTCTTAATATAGTTCTTCCTTCAATTTCTCTACCTTCACAAATCAGATTAACAAGCTCATAGAAATCCGAAATGGATAATACATCTCCATGTAATAAAGGTAAACCCTTAATATTTAGCACATTATCATTGGTTTTCTCGGGATCTGAAAAATTTTATTTTCTGTTTTAAAAAATTACCGATGATGACTTTAAAACCATTTTGTTCTAAAATATGAAGATTTTCTGCAATTATCTGTTTTATATTCATAAAAAAGCTCTTACCTGCATTTCACTCGGTGGTAAGGATACAGGTATATTTTGAAATAAAGTTTGAGATTGTATTTGCATTTTTTTACATAAGAATTCATATCTAAAAAAAAAATTTTTTTTTTTTTTTTACAACCTGAATTTTTCATCTGTTGCATGTTGATCAATTATGAATAATTCCATTTTCTCATTTGTTTCAAGACAACCAATTATAAAACCCTTATTAAATTGACCAATGATACGAATTTTACGAAACAATTCTTTTGGAAAGATTATATCTTTAATTTCTGTTTTTCCCATTGAAAGTGATAGTGCAATATTATGTTGATCTTCAGTAACCTCGTTCCTAGTTTCAACATTATTTTTCTCAACAAATTTATAATCTTCATTTGATAACTCATAAATTCCTAAAGATTTGACTTCATCACAAATTTCTTTTGGCTTAGACTTCAAAGGGCTATTTGTTTTAATTTGATTTAAACTTAGTTCTGTTTTTGATGGAATCCATTCACGTACAATCAAATTTAAACTTGAAGGCTTCTCATTAATTTTATTTGCATTGGCACCTTCATCATTAACTTCATTATCTATAATCGATATGGAATAGAGATTTCTTACTTGTTTTATTTTCATGTAGTATATCAAACGATTTATTATCTGACTGTTCTTGTAATTTTCTTTCAAATGACTTAGTATTTGATTCTCTTTGTACTATCTTTTTTTTTTTAATTTTATCATTTTCCGAATGGGATTCATTATATTTTCGTTTATGCAATTCGTTTATTGGGACTTTGACATCTCCAACTTTTGGGTCGTTACATGGATTCTCCGAAGGTAATACTGCTGCAAATAAAATTAAAAAAATATAAAATATAATTTAAAAAAAAAAATAAATTCAAAAGAAAAAAACTTTCTTTTCAAGATAAAACCTTACTTTTCTCATAAAAATCATTTTGTGAGAGCACAATTTGTGTTCTTATGTTATCTTGCGTTTGCTCAAATAATTCTTGAAATTGTTTCTCAATAGCAGACTGAAAAAAGAAAAAAAAGTTTAATTAAATACAATGTCTTACTGCAAAATGAGCTGCAATACTTTTCTCATCTCGTACGTAAATAAAGCTTATTGAATATATCAAAAAATGATGACTTACGATTTGTCTGGCGTTAAATTCCAATCAATTTTTCCGTCATCTTCTGTCTAATTTAGAAGATTGATCGACACATCATTTACTACCTTGAAATGAAGAACATATTGAGGTGTTGCTGAGCCACTAGCTAGATTCCTGTAAGTGCGATTGAGCTCTCCTATAACGTATTTCATAGAATTTGAATCTATAAAGCGATTATTTGCGTATAACAAGGCTAGACGGCTGCTGGTTCGACGTGTACAGAATGCAGGTGGTAGTAATAGACCTTCGATTCTAAAAAGAAAATCGTAATAACTATTTACAATACTTCCATGATTCGCCATTAATCTTTACTTCAACAAGTTTTTGAGCTAGTTCCGTTCCAAAATAATTTGCCAGAGCTTCTTTCAGGGTTTTTTGTTGACCGTCTGTGTTCAAAACTGACCTAGAAAAATTAAATTGTCATAAATAAATACTTCTTACGAGATTGTGCCATTAGTTTTTTGTAGCTCCATAATGAATCGTACATCTCTACGTAAGAGTGCATATGCAGTTATTAGCTCTGTTGCTTGTTTCAATTGAGATTTAACATTTCGTTCTAAGACTAGTCGTCGCACTGGAATACGATGAAACAAATCCGTCACAATTACAGTTGTGCCAATCTGATCATCATTATAATAATATTTGCAACACACATCACGTGTAATATTCTCCTCTCTTTTTTTTACAAATCCAAAAGCATCATATGATACTCGTGTTCCCCAATCAGATGCTCTATGTCTTGAAACAATTGTCATATTACTGGCTGCACAAATTGAAGATAACGCTTCCCCCTGAAAAAAAAAATTTTTGTTCAGATTGCTCCAATACTCTGAATCCAAATGTTCTCAAATTGGTGCATATGTCCTCAAAATTTATAATCTTTGATGTACAATGACCAGAGCCTGAAACCTCTTAAATAGAAAATAAATTTATCTGAATGACTTTTCTTTTTTTTTAAATTCAACTATACATAATTCAGCATACATAATTTTGTCAAATCATCAGGATGTATGCCCGTTCCATTGTCCGCTACTTCAATTGATGTACTTCCATCACCAGTCAATAAAATTCCTAGCCAAAAAAAAAAAAAAAAAAAAATCGTACTTATGCTTTTTGATTCTGCATCTAAAGAATTATCAATTAGTTCTTTTAAACAGGATTTCAGATTTGTAATTATTTGACCCGCACATAATTTTTTAACGGAATCTTCAGGGATTTTTTGTAAAAGGTTTGCCATAAGGAAAAAAATAATCTACTTTCTTGATCCTCTAATCGGTAATTTGATAACAACGTCGTCTGATTTGTCTTCACTTTCACACCAGCATTTTAAAGATAAATTAGGTTCATTTTCATTCAATAAGAATTTTATCTGAAAAAATTTTGTTTTCTTGTCCAACCTGAGCTATTGCCGTTATGATTGCCGTTTCGACTTTAAGTATTCGATTACCAAGATGGAATTTATAAAAGTCTTTTTTCTCTAAGTCTTGAATTTCAGAATCAATGAACCCTCCTTCAGGGCCTATAGCAATAACGACTGATCCTTAAGAAATAACTAACACTATGATTGTCTCATACCCTTTGAATCATTTAAATAAGATGTTTCTTTAAGATCAGTTGCATCTTCGGGATGAAGTACGATTTTCTTTGCGTCAAAAGGTATTAATGATTCTAGCTCCGAAAGACAACATTTCCATGATGCATAAATATAAACCTTAGGAAAAAATGGGTCATACGCAGCTTGCTCTAAACCTGAAATATCTTTATATCAGAATTTCTTCGTTACCTAATCTTAACGATTCTTCAATACCTTCTTTTGATAATTTTGGAGAAGAAAAATATGCCAATTCAACACGAGTTGTTGCAGTGAATACTATTGTATCTATTCCAACTGTTGCAAGTGTCTGAAATATAAAATATCTTTTTCAAAAAATATTTTTTATTTTTTTTTTACCTGAATGACTTTATCAAATATTTTTGGTCTAGGTAGAGCCATCAATATACTTATTCTTGATCTCTTTATTGTAAGAGGTTTTGCATGTTCATGTATCAGCTGAAGTATAACATTGTCTTCTCTTTGTCTTTTGGTTCGACATGTTGTCGTTTGATTCTTCTCAATTGATACTACACTCGCTGTTCCAATGAAATGATTATCAATCCCAACTTTCACGACAGAACCTTCCTGAGAAAAATTAAAAAAAAGGTATTGATACTTCAATTTTCAAAATTTCTGTTAAATGATTGGCTTGGCGTCCTGTTATAATTGCTGTTCCATTTTGATAATTTATTTGATTTTTACGCAACAGGAGAATGTTCATTTTAAACTTAAAAAAAAAAAACTAAGCTCGAACTGGTTCTTGAAGTAATCTTATATTTTCAGAATTCACCGTGAAATGAATACCATCTCCTTTACGATTGTCTGGGAAAAAAAAAAACTTTTTCTTTTAACCGTACCTATTGGTAATAGCCAGAAAAATGGATTTGACCCAAAAACCTCGATAAGATTCTGTCTCAATCCTTCATCATAAAGATTTTTTGAAGTCTGCCTTCTAAAATGCTTTTCACAAAATTCAATTGTACTCATGTTATGCGAGATTAGCCACATATGGAAGGTTAAGAATGCTATTGTAACTAATGCTAATAATACGACAACCGCTTCACCAAAAAGCAGTAAAAAGACGACACCAAATTCCATCTAGTTCATATAAAATGAAGTCAAAATTACCTGTGGCTCATTCATTGTAGTTACAACTGATTCTAGTTGACATCCTGCAACTATTAAGGCAGATATTGTCCCATAGAATAAGCTTAATACGAAATATTTATGATTTCCCCATCTGAACATATTCATTTATTATATGACGTTACCCGACACAATTGTATATCCATGGACAATGATGATCCATTTTTAATCGACATAATCGACATTGACGACAATGATGAGTTCTATCGGGTTTGTACTTATCACACCATTTACAAAATCTTCTATCACCCTGCTTTTTCGTTTCCTGACAATAATCACAGCCTCAAAAGTCCTACTAGAGGTTTCAAAGTTGTTGTAGCATTTGTCCATTCAGGCGTATCAGGAATATGCCCTAATTTGATTTACTAATATTAAAAATAACATCATACCGGGGGGAGTTATAATTGAGAGCGCATAACATATTACGAAAAGTATGAAAAAGAAGTTAAATACAACTACTTGAATAAGTCCTCTTGAATAAATATATGATCATGATTTGATACAATTACCTTTTTCGCATTGCTTCATCTTTTTCACTAAGATCAGGTTGGAGGAGAGGAACGATATGAAACTGATACTTTTATGTCAGAAGCACTGGCTCACCCCTATGAATATAACGTTTATACAGGTAACTAATAGAATTACAAAAATAATGGGAAGACTTCTGAGAACTGTAGCGACACGCTTACGCGTGGTATTTTCGACCTCAAACCGATTATTGCTAACATCGGTGGCGCCTGGCGCCGGCTCATCAGATGTGCTTTTTGTGTTCATATAAGGCAAAGTTTCATCAGGAATTTAAAATTTGTTATAGCACCCCGAACTTAAACAAATGGTTCAGCTTTGCACGTTCTTAGGAAATTTTCCTATCAGGTATATCATTCAAACAATACATAAATTCAATCATCGCGTCGTTGTCGCTTTATTTAGTTTTGGTTTATATACCGCCGCCAGAACATGAAACTACGCATTTGATTAGAAAACGATTTTCATGAAGGTGAACACCAAAGAAATTAAATTAATACGTATGATTAAAAAATTATATATGTTGTATGAACAGCTTAGGCATTTAACAAGCTTGCCGCGATATCAAAATCAATCCGTTAATGCTTATTAGCATCACTTGTGTTTGACTTTGAATAATTGACGAGTTAAATATTTTATGATGATGAGATCGATCCTAATCTAGTACACCTTCACGGAAAAGACGATCTCGAATAATTTCAAGACGTCTTCGAGAATCGTCACAGGATTTTCCAAATTCAGGTGTATCAGGTACTTGAGGAAATGAATCATTTTTTTGAGTATTCAGTTGAACATCAATATGGCTTCGTGTTGTTTGTATATCATTCTCTTTTTCATCAAAATGAGAGCTCGTAGTTATTATGGAACACTCATTATATCCTTCACTAGAATTGTCTTCAGAGACATACGTAGTTTCGGATGATGGTTCAGATGATGTTTCGTCATGTTTATTGCCTTTCATGACATTGAGCAGATTTTCACGACAATTCTCGAATTGCTCTTGAAGATGTCTCGATGAAGCCAGAGCCTTGCAAAAATATAAAAAAAAACAAACAAAAAAATTATTCAAAAATGAGTGAAAAACTAGTCAAAAATAAATCAAAAAATTATTCAAAGTTAATCAAAAATTTGGGTACAGTATTAGACACAAAGTTGGCGAGAATATTAGTCGAAAGTCTGTTGTGATCAAACTCACTTCATTGTGGATGCAATTGATTTGATCGTCGATCATTTTTGATTTAGTGTTTAAGGTATGTTTCTGTGATACTTCATCTTTATATTTCATATCTTGCATTTTGGCTTGTTTTGATTGTTCAATTCGTTTACGTAATTCTATTCGATTTTGTTGTTCTCTGACTCGATGAGCATAAGTTGGATTTCTTGATGAAATTTTATTTTCTATTGATTTGATTGGAGTCATTACGTTGCCAGAAATTCTTCCATTGACCTTATATTTCGAATGAATAATATTTTTGCTTTCTGATCTCTTAGTAAGTTCAAATTGACTGTCGGCTTTTTGCACAATTGGATATTCAAATACCATTTTTCTAGGTTGACCTGCTTGAACTGATGCATTACACATATTTTCTGAGAATATGTTTCTAATCGCTATTTTTTGAGTCTGAACTATTTTACATTTGATTTTCTTCATTCCATCATCCCTATTTTTTTTCTCTGGAAAAAAGCAACGACCATTATTACTCATTCTCGCTATTTGTTCATGCAAATCACGACCTGCTTTCACTGTTGCAGAAAGATCTTCTCGTAATTGTGCATTGATGATCTTAAAAAAATGAAGAATAATAAAAACTCACGCGCAATTGATTGAATTCAAATTCATTAGAAGGCAAATCATCAAGTTTGATTCTTAAACGAGATAATTCTGATTCCGTTTCAATATTTTGACAATTTAACATTTCAAGTTCATTTTTAAGCTCAGAAATACGCTCGATTAGTTCCCGTTTTTCATTTGTAAACTGTACAATTGATTCTCGTCTTATAAAAGCTTGTGATTCTAGTAATTTATTTTTTTTTATTTCCTCTTTTAATTTTTTTCTAATCTCAAAAATATTTTTAGATGATGTTGCTGTTATTTTTTGAAGTTTCTAGTACAAATATGAAAATAAATTTGACTTACATTTTCTAGATTATCTTTAAATATTTCCGACGAAACTTTTTCTTTTTCCAAAGAAATTATTTGATTTGATTTCAAATCCAGCTTATCAAACTTTTTATAGTGCTTTTTCTTACCTGTCGTCTTTGTTCATTTATAACTTCATTAGCTTTTTGTAACCTGAATACAAGAATTCTAAGTTTTCTTAATTCTCACATCTCAATTTCTGAATCCTGAGGTATTTGCAATTTGAGACTCTGTATCTCAAGATTAAGTCGGGAGTTTTCATTTTCCAAACTTTCAAATAAAAGAAATAACTAGAAAATTAACCTACCATTCTGATTTACTTTTATATGAATTGATTATTGTTTCTGATTCATCAAAATTTTTTTCTAGCAATAATTTTCCTTCTTCTAATCTAAAAAACAAAAAACAAAATTTTGTGAAACTTACCTTCTCAATTTTTCTTTCAGAATCTCTTCTTCTTTTTTAAAATTATTAATTATTTTTGATTGATCTGTTTCTAATCTTTCTAATGCAATTAGCTCCCGTTCAATTCGGTTCCGGTCATACTGTAATCTAAAAATAAGATTATTGAATATACAAAATCTTACTTATCGACAGCATCATGAGAATCTTTCAAATGTGAATCCTGAACAGATATTAAAGTATTTAATTTTTGTTGTGATATTCGCAAATCAGAAATTTCTTTTTGCATCATTTGTTGAGTTTTTTTTGCAGAAAATCTTTCTTTTAGAATAAATTTTTGATTATTGTGTAACTCCCGACGTAAATTATAATTTATTTTTTTTAATTCTTGATATTTTTTTTTCATAATTTCAAATTTATTAAATGATTTTTCTTTTTTAATATTTTTCTTCTCATACTCAAATGAATTTGTAAGTATTGGTTCCAATTTAAATATCTGACCATCAATATTGAACAATCGCATTCTTTTTTTTTTTTTTATTACTGGTAATTCATTAGACGATATTGCTTCCTGAATATTGATTTCGGAGTCCGTAGAACTTTTACAAATTTCATCTTCTTCGTTTTTAAAGAAGTTAGTTAGACGTGGTGGTGGTAGTCTAGGTTTTATTTTAAATTTCTGCATAATGTCATTTTTTTGAAGTTTCAAACATTCTTTGTCTTTTTCTCTGCTATAATCATTTTGACCAACTGCTTCGTCTTCTGCTTCTTCTATTTCTTCTTCATCTACTTCTTCTGCTTCTTCTATTTCTTCTTCCTCTTCTTTTACTTCTTCTACTTCTTTTTCCTCTTCTTTTTCTTCTATTGCTTTTTTTTCTTCATTTTTTATTATTTTGTTTTTATTAAATTTTAAAGTAGGACTGAATTTTGGAGCTACTATAGAGCTCACGAGTTCTTTTAAACTTTGTATTTCATTAATTAGATCAGAATTAGTTTGAATACTCGACTTATCAAAATTTTGTAATGATAATTGTGAATCACTAATTTCACCCTCATCTTCTCTAACTCCTGCCAATGTTTCAGCTGTTGTTGAGGTGTTACTTAACGGAAATGATACAGATGGTATTATTTTATTTTCATAATGAAAAGGAGATGTTGGGAAACCCAAATTCAAAATTTTTGAATTTTCGTTTTTTAAATAAATTTCATTTAAATTTGTTGTACGTAAATTTTCAAGACGTGCATTGATCTCATAATGGTAAGAATCAGGTCCAACATGTAAATTTTGCAACTCATTTCCAAAATGGGGTGATAATAAACTATTATTATGCATTACACAAAAATCAATAATCAATCATTTGCTCTATGCATGTTTGTGCTAATTTTGATTATAAATATGTTTGTCAGTAAACTTGACACCACAACGACATCAAAAATAAAAAAATTTTCTGATTTTTTTTTAATATAATTCCTTCGCATTATAATGCAGTGTATTAGGAACAGATTTAGCCAGCAGCAGCATGTTGTCAAGTTCATATTTTTAATTAAAAGGTTTGTATATGGGCCCATTAAATGAAGCTATAAAATCATCATCTCAAAATACTAACATTGATAATAATGAGAAACCATCATACATCAGTAATTTAGATTCTGAGTATGATGAAATCTTACAAAATAAAATAAAAATAAACAATTTCAATAATGAGAATAAAGTTTCATTAGAATTAAAAAATGTTCATTTAATAAATGAACCTTTAATTAGTAAAGAAGTATCCGCTACGTCTTATAAGAATAAATCAACAACATGTGAATTAAGTGAAAACAGTTTTATGACAACATTATCATCAGAAATAAAACAACAACAAAATGATTTCAAGTGCAGTGCTTCGGTTATTTTAAAAGTAATTTTCTCTTTATTTTTCATTTTTTTTAGGCTTTGAATATAAATCTAGAAGATTCAATCTTTAATGATACACCTTTGAGATTTGCAAAAGCATTTTCCGAGTTAACTGAAGGATATAAAATGAACCCTTATGGTAAAGAAGTCAATATAAATAACTCAAATAGATATTGTTAAAGATGCACTATATCCTGCTCCACTTGGTTATCCAAACTGGATTTTCATTAAAAATCTAAATTATGCATCATTATGTGAGCACCATCTGTTACCATTTTTTGGGACTTGTAGTATAGGGTAAAATTAAATCTGTCACAATATTTCTCTAGTTATATGAATGGTCCTTTTATTCTGGGACTATCAAAATTTGGAAAGGTTATTAATGCATTATCACGTCAACTTCAGGTAATTTATAAAAATACTAATTGTAAGTAGATGCAAGAAAGATTGTCCACAGAGGTAGCTAAAGTTTTGACTGAAATCTTGAAACCTATTAGCTTAGTTGTCCGAATGACCGCACAGTACGCAATCATTATAAAAGTTCCTTTTTAGTCATACTTGTATGTCCGTTAGAGGTTTACGAGAAGAAAATGCAATGATCGTATCAATCAAAACTACTGGAGTTGTCAGGTTTGTCTAATAGTCTGAAATTTAAATATTTATAGTCAAGATATTGGACTTCTTGATTTTGTATTACGGGAATTACAACATTCTTAATCACACAAAAACGTTTCAATTTTTAATTTCAGTTTTTAATATTACATATAAAATTTTCTTTAAAATTTTTATAAATTTGATTTAAGTTTTTTATATTGTTGAAAACTTTTACTGTGATTCAAGTACAAAAATTTTATATAATTTCTTTCTAATTTATTTATAATGAAAATTTTATGAAAATTTTCTAAATATTTGTGCATAGAAATTTTACATAAGTTTTCAGTGTATTTAATAAATGAAAAAAAACTTTTTTAACATTACAAATTTTATGAAAATAATTTCATAAATTTTTTATAAATTAACCTTATGTTGATTTCTCGATACTTGTTTATAAGTTCATTGAAAAAAAGGTTGCAAGAGGAATCTAAAACTGTTGATGCTGTATATAGTAAATATTATGTAAAACCTTCAAAGCAAAGACAAGTTATACAAAACTCGTTGGGAGGTAAAAATAATGAAATTTATAATTATCAACAGGCGAACCATTGTTCAAAGAAATTTGTGATATCGATAAAAAGTTTCGAGTAAATTTCTTAATAACAATTTTAGGTGGAGGATTTATTGTTGTTTATATAACCCGAGCAATCTTTACAAAAATCAGTAAATCTGGCACTGTGACAGAGAGAATTCAGACTGAGGATGAAAAGACTCCTTCAAAAATAATTCATTCATCATATTCTGATACTCATCCATCTTTGAGTTTAAATGACTCAAAGAAAAAAGAAAAAAACAAGGATTGGCCAAGCACGTTACAATCATTATTTCTACCAGGATTATTGGGTCAAGAAGACAAAAAAACACAAATTGTTAGGAAGGATAAAAATTCAATTGATTATGAAAAAAAAGAAAAAATAATTAATATATTAGATACAATAATCGGATTTGAACAAAAACAACTTAAGGATTCAAATAGCGATAGAATATTATGGGGGAACATAAATGAATATTTATGGTGTGCAGTTATTGATGGTCATAATGGTTGGCAAATGGGTAACGATTAAAAATAAAAAATTTCTTTTTTTAGCCAATTATGTACAAAACCGACTTGAAGATGTTTTGAATTCATTTATTACTTCCTCTCCAAATCATTTATTAACAAATACATTGGTCGCAGCATTCGAATATCTGGTATTTCAAAATACTCAAATTGTAGTCTCAGGACAGTGAATTAGAAAGTATATGTGAAGGTGCAGCAGATTTGCGATTTGAAGAACCTTTGAAGGTGAAACAGCATTCATATTCATAAAATTAGATGGGAACTTGTCTTCTCGTTGTTCTTATTGATTCAAAATCAATAATTATTGCAAATGCGGGACATTCAAAAGCAGGTTTGCAATATGAAAAACTTTTTTTTCTTGATCAAATTTCTCTTATACAGTATCAAAATTTTTGTCTGTAAAGATAATTTCATCGATACTTATTTGATTAACAATTTTTTTTATTCATTTTTTTAATTTTCTCAGTAATATCAAGAGCAGGACAAGGAATCCGTCTTAGCCAATTTCATAGGTAATAGTCAATTAGACATTTTATCATTCAGCACAAATTATGTGAGGGAACAAAGATTATTATTGCAGGCCATAAGAAGAGAAACAAACACAGTACGTATAAAGATAGAAAAATATAGTAGCTACAATGTGAAAAACAAATTGAAGTCCCAAGAAAAGTTACAAGTTTATGGTGTATTCCGTTTTGGCTTTCCCGCACATTGGGATATGATACTTTTGAATTATGGTGCTCTATTAAAGGAATTTCACCATCGACAAGAGGTCTTGGATATTTTGCGTTAAAAGTAAATTTTCTTTTATATTCAAGTTATTTTTGAATTTAAATTTAATTTTTCATTAGGATATCAAATATGGCGAAATTGTCAAAGAGATGGAAGGGTCATCAGCTTATCCATATATATCATGTACACCAACTGTAAATAACCGAAAAGTTTTTGTAAAAATGTTAGGTGGCCATTTACCCAAGAACCAATTCTGACGAATTTTTGATACTTGGAAGTAGCGGATTTTGGGACGCTGTGGAAGAAAGAGAGGTAATTTTTTTTTAATAAACAAAAATAGGCTGTTGGTATAGTTGGAGAATTACAACTAGAAGAAAATAATAGTAAAACTTATGCGCAACTAGCCGCAAGAAAATTAATAGCGGCGGCAACGGACAATCAAAAATTTTTAATTAAAGAGCGTCAAGTGAAGGACTTACAGGATTTAAGTTGTATTGTTATACCATTGGGAATGCCGCAAAAAAAAAATTATAATTATGTTATTCAAGATAATCAGTCTATTCGGACAGATTTTTTTTTAAGAAAGAGATAGAATAAAACTGTTCCAACAGGTCAATTCTGAATATTATATTATTTTGAAAATAAAATGAGAAAATGAAATTGTTTGTCGTATTCTTAAGCAGCTGAGCCGATGGGCTGCTCAGCGAGCAAGAAAAGTCAACCTAATCGACTTCTTTCGGGTCACGCAAGAAAGTTCAAAAACTATTATAATTTAGGCATAAAAGTTGGAACGGGAGTAAGTAATCTTTTTGAAACAATTCATTAGGCTTTTGCCCAAGTTCGTCTTTGTCGCCATATCACATCAAAAGAGGAACGATGTGTTAAAGTAATGTTTAATTCAAATTTTTTGAAAAATAATTATCAGATAATTACAAAACCCTATAGTCGAGAAGATTTTGAGCTTGAAGTATCCTTGTTTCGCACGGTGGGAGATGGGACATGCGAAAATGTTGTGAAGTTTGTCGAATATTTTGAAGATACAAGATTTTATTATTCTGTTATGGAGTATTGTAGGTAAAAAAAAAAAAAAAAAAAAAAAAAAACAATTTTTTTAGAGGAGGAGATCTTGTTAGTCGTGCTGCAGAGAATAATTCTCCTATAACTGATTCATCTCTAGCTTCATGGGTGCAACAAGTGCTAAAAGGCATAGCGCACATTCATGCTCATGGAATAGTTCATCGAGATATCAAACCTCAAAATTTGATGTTTCTCGAACCTAATGGAGAGATAGTAAAAATAGTCGATTTTGGGTAATTATTTATGATCCATATTATTATTATGATTATTACTTTTGTTGTATTATGATTACGGTTTAATATATATAATAGTTTATTTAGTATATGAATATTATGTTATCATATTGAGTAATATTTCGTCGTATATGTCAATTTATATTAAATAATGTTCGTATCATTATTATTCTAAATAATTATATTTATTCCTTTATCATTACTATTCTAATTTTTAAAAAACAATATTTATTTGCTCATTTTAATCTTATAGAGATAATATTCCGTAAAATTATTGTGATTTATTAATAACGATTATAAATTAATAATTACGATTATAATTTTATTTTAATTATAATTTTCCAAGTATTCACTAATTAGGCATTGATGATTATCATTATTCAGATTAATAATTTGATATAAAAAAGATAACTTTGTTATACCGATGATGATATTACTATAGTTATTATTATATAAAAAATTTTGAGAGCAGTGCCTCTGTTATGATGATTATAATTTTGTTGTTTTAGTTACCTTTTTATAAATGAATTTTTATTTTTTTCAAAATCAAATCATCGAAACTATTATTTTTATAAATTTAGACTTAGTTATAAAATGGAAAATCGACGATTACTTGATGAGCCTTGTGGTACACCAGAATTTCTATCCCCAGAAATGATACTTGGTCGTTATGGAAGGTATATAAATGAAAAAATAAAATCTACAGAAAAATTGATATATGGGCTATTGGAGTTATAGTGTATATATATATTTTTGGATCCCGGCCCTTTATATCTAGAACTGATCCAGAATTATTTAAAGAAATAGTTGAATCTGGTAAGATTGATTTTTTTTTTTTAATTTTGTAGAACCAAGTTATCAGTCTTCCATTGACCCCATGTATAAACCAAGTTCTGCAGCTATGAGCTTTTGTAAAATGTTACTCGAAAAAAATTCGAGACTGCGTCCTACTGCCTCCGAAGCGTTGCTCCATCCATGGATCACAAGATTAGAAAAGAAATCCGTTCATGTTAATATAATAATTCCTGAAACAATACGCAGGTTAATAATTTAGATCATTTTTTTTATACCATCTTTAGATTAGCGCGTGCAGAAACTGTAGCTATTGGAGAAAGAGAGCAAGAGAGAGCGGAAACACATGTGAAAAAAATTTTAGTATGTTGGAACCTGTTATAAACTTTTTTTAACAGACGAGTATCTCGTCCTTTGATCTGAAAAAAGTAATTCCAGGTAAGACACAATTTTAATTAAACTTTTGCTTAGACACTTCCGTCGCAATTCCTACACCTCAAACGCAACAACAGGCGTAAGAATTAATTCTTTAATTTTTTTCCAGTGATACTCAGCGCGAATTGGATCGAGGAGTAACGCGTGTTAACGTTGAAAATTTTCATTCACTCAAAGAGGAAATCGATCAGTTGCGCTCTCACGTCATTACTTCTCAAGGCACAATAAGCTATGGGACTGAGGATCAAGAAGAAGGAAATTATGAACTTCCAAATAACAGAGAAAAGAGACACAAATGCTTGAATGAACGATCTAAAACAAATTTAAATATGATTCCAATCTGGAAATTATTCAAAGTTCCGACATACCATAAACAGGATTATTTTGAATCACCAGCCAATAACTCTTCTGGCAGTTCAGATAGTACTCTACGCTTCTCCTCGAAATATAACCTCTCCCATCAGCTTCTGGATATATTAGAGCAGAGTGATGAATCTGGTGGGGATTTCTCTCACAAGTCAGCGCCAATTTTTCCTGATGGAGGTCCAATAAAATTTAGTTCAGATTCACTCCAAGAACAATCTGGATTAGTTAAATTCTAATTTTTTTATTTTTGGAATAATGTGTGTCTCTTTTTGAGATCTTTCCATTTCCGCTTAATAACAAACAGAATTCCAGAAAGTTACAAAGTTTTGCATAATGTACTTGTGTCAGAAATACGAGCACATTTATAAAAAAAAATTAATCATGATGTTTAGATTACGCACATTAATATCAGCTGTATTACGAAATTTTTTATAACTATGACAACTGATAATCATGATGATTTTCGGCCGGGTGTCAAACAAGACAATGCGGCTCGTGGCATTATGCTGATCTTGTACTGCTGCTTTAGAGTTCGCTGGCTTTGCATATTGGCTTTGCTGACATGTCAAATATTGACTGTATTCTGTATCAAACATCGCAATTCGCTTGCGAAAAGTCAGCATTTGTCATCTTTTGAGGCTTCAAAGTTGTTTTCTACCGCCGAAGACTCAACTCGAACTGCGTCGGGTGGTTTATCCGGAGGAGAAGTTCTTCCTGGGGATGGCGTTGAAAGCCTTAGAAATGATCGACGGAATAGTCCCTTTCGAAGCCTTGAACGTGAAGGTTTCTGCAAATTACTTGGTTCACAACTTTCATTTCAGCCCAGCATCTTCGACAAGCAATTGTGTCTGAGCCTGATATAATGAATACGTCTCTTGGTGTCATAACTATTAACCTGCCAAGGCAAAATAATGTCGATAGTTCAGGAGAATCACATGCACAAAAGGCTGCCGAAGAGGAAGGCGAGAGGTCCTGTAATCGTTCGGTCGACGCGAATGAGAATGAACTAAAAGATGACGCGCTAGTAAGTTTCTAGTATGCAAGAATATATGTAATAAATTACAAAGTCTCTAGTTTTCTGTAAAATTTTAAATTTAATTTTTCAACAATCATTTAGGCTGCAACTGATCCCAAAAATCTTGAGAGTATAAACTTGATTAAATTATCATACATCCCTTACAGATATTATACAAACAATGAATTCAGATAGTCGAATTGATTTTGACAGAAAAGCTATGGAATTACTTGATACATCAAGAACTCGACTTGAAGGTGCAATGGATGTAGGTTATTATTTTTTGTTTGCTTAATCCTATTAGGACCTTTTGAATCAAAAAAAAAAAGCATCAAAAAATGTTTAAACAGAAAAAATATTTATTTTTTTTTTTTTATGAAAAGAAATATAATAAAAAATTTGATTATAGAATCGCGACGATATGCTGCTTACATTCCAGTAATTCCTCCATTAATCAAAAGTCGCCTTGATAATGCAGAGAAATTTTATTTAGAATATAAAACTTCACGAGCTGCATTTGAGAAAAAATTAGACATTATATTGAATTTAAAAGAAGAAAAGGAAGAACCAAAAGACTCAATAAAATCTATTGACAAGATAGATATAGAAAAATTGATAATAATATCGCCTAAGAAATTTCATATTGATGCAGTTGTTTTTTGTACACCATTAACAGCTATTAGGGTACTTAAAAGTTTTGTCACATCGAAGTTCAATTCGTATTCCATAAATTTTTCAATTATTATTAAAATAAATCTTTTACAACATTCACTTAGGGGAACGATAAATTTACCACATTCATCTGAGAATAAAGCTAAGATTTTAGTTTTCTGTTCTGATGACAAATCAGCAAAGTATTTATCTGAAGGGGCTGATTATGCAGGGGGAAACGAATATATACAAAAAATTGAAAATGGATTTCGTGGATTTGATTATTGTATTACTACACCAGATTATGTCCCGAAAATATTGAAATTAGCTAAAATTTTGGGACCTTTGAGATTATTCCCTAACAAGAGAGCTAATACAGTTGTTAATGATATAGTGGTAAATTTTCAATATTCAACAATAATAAAAAATTCAGACTGCTTTACGCGAAATTAAAGCTGGGAGTTTGGTCCAATACAGAGCTGAGAAAGTCGATGATAACAAAGGTATGATACATTTAACAATTGGAAATGCTGGTATGCCAACTGAAGCAATTCTAGAAAATATGAAAGCAGTATGTCGAGAAGTAAGCTCTTTTATAAAAATACATTTTTCTCTGATTCATAAAAATCGTCGAACTGATAATCTGGAAGCTGCAAAAGCAAAAATCAATAACAATGAAGAATTTCATTATCGTAGACCAGTTATAAGTAATTATTTCAATACTCCCGACATTCGAGGTAAAAAATTGTCTAAATTCATTATTATTTCTTTTAGCATTAATCTCACCAGTAAGATTATTTCAGAATGAAGAAACAAATACTGTTGAAATAAGTTCAAATTTTTTTATAAGCGGAAAGGTTGAGATAACAAATATGACTTCTCAAATTGCATTGATCCCTAATTCATTAAATCCGACTGACAATGGTTTTAGTACAGAAGGTTCTTTGATTCAAGCTTAAAAATTTTTCTTCCAAAAAAAACTCGTAGAATCTTGTGACATCTTTCTTTTTCATTTCCATATTTGCTGAAATTTGAGTTTAAATAATTGAAATGTTTTTTTTTGAACGGACTTTATATGCATCAAAAAAAAATTTCTTCAATTTCGTCTCCAACTTCAAATAGATGAAGGCGATAATTTTTTTTTGTTTTTTTTTGAAAAAAAATGAACCTCAGGCGGATTTGAGAAGTTATTTTTCTATAAATGTTCTCTGTTAATGAATAATAAAAAATGGGATATTCTCAAATTCAAATAATTTTGAGAAACTTCGATTCAAAAAGATTTGTTTCACGAAGTTTTATATTAATTTCCATAATTTGGTCATCCAAATCCCGATCGTTAATCCACTTAAAAGACATAACAAGTACATTGTTGCAACCTGCCCTTTTTCATTAATATCTTGAACGCATTCAGGAACATACATGCTTGATAAAGAACATATCCACCCATTAGTGAGAGCAAAAAAAAATAAGCAAAAAATTTGGAAAAGGAAATGGTTAATGAATTTAGTATCAGGCATTTTATGAATGAGCATGAATATTGGTATAAATGATATACGTAAAATTGTAAAGAATTTAACGTTTTTGGGTTTTACAACGGCTTGAGGTATCCAATGTCTCAAATTTGGGATATAACGCCCCATAAATTCTCCCAATTGCATAATTCCCTTTGAAAGGAAAAATAAATAAAAAAAAAAAAAAAAAAAAACTTCAAATTTGAAAGAAAGCTTTCAAATTACACAAAATCTAATAAACTCACTATTAATACATCTGTATCAACAACAGATCTATGCCAAGATAAAGGCGCGATATTTGGGAACATCTATCAATTAAAAATAAAAAAAAAAAAAATCCTACCATTAGTGTTATCCATAAGGTGAAGCTAACATTGAATATTTGTTCTCCGGCGTCTTTGAATATTTCCCATTTAGTTCTTTTATTCAATTGAATACTAGTTGATTTTTCATGAATAATATTTTTTTTTATATCCGAGGTTGATGTCCCAATAATAATTGTGAAAAAAATTGAGGCTAAAATATTAATTAAAGCAACCAATAGAAAAGAACACCAAATTGCTTTCTTGATTTCTCCAGCATTAAATACAAATTTTGAAAATACCATCCAAATCAAAAATGAAATTAATCCGCTTAATCCTAATCCTAAGCTTGCCCCTCCGACAAAATTACGTGAAAATATTGAAGCAAATCCGAACATACTAGATTCATAGATTGCTGTACATGATCCAGCGAAAGCGGCCAGAAAATGAATTATTATAACACCACTCATGCCCTAGAAAAAATAATACGTTTAAAAAAACTTATTAATGAAAAAAATTATACATGTAAAACAATAATTGAAATAAAAAATACATGAAAATTAAAAAAAAGATAAAAATTGATGAAAAGAAAATATCAATAGAAGAAAAACTTATAACAAAAAATAATGATAAATTAAACTTACAGGAATAAAATTACAAATAATGGAAAACAAAATACAACATACAATAAAACCCATAGAACCAATATAAATAAATTTAGGGTTTAATATTTGGAATCTTATTAATAATGCAGTCATAATTAAAGACATTGTTGTGTATACTCCAGTTATAGTATCACTCATATCTTGAAAGTCAATATAAATATACTTTCTAAGCGAGGAAAATGTTTGAATCATTATATTCCAAAATGACATAGCTGCGGTACCTAATATTACAAATGTTATAAATATTAATGTATTATTTAAGGGACGTAATTCAATTAAATCATTTTGGGATTCCATTTTTATATCATTTACATTTTCACAAGGCATCAAGAATTTGTCAGAAATT
Organism: Ichneumoninae sp. B BG-2022a; assembly: GCA_030522725.1. Lineage (NCBI taxonomy): Eukaryota > Metazoa > Arthropoda > Insecta > Hymenoptera > Ichneumonidae > Ichneumoninae sp. B BG-2022a. The sequence goes on from JAPYZD010000517.1 coordinate 25,174, forward strand.
TGGTTCAAATTTTTTTCAACAATCATAAAAAGCTCAAAAAGCTAGATTTGAGAAAACTATTGTTGATCTTTTTTTTTTATCGATTAAGCCGTGTCGCCAATCATTAATAATCGAAACAGCTCGAATTAACAGGTCTGCTACAAATTTAAGATGACTAAGTGCTTATAATTGAGCACTCATCAATTAGGGATGACAGATGCACAATCAAGTCATGTATTTATCCCGTAATATAACAAAGTTCGCGCTCCGAGGAGTCGGATTGCGTTTTTTGCAAGTATGTTTTTATTAAATAGATTATTTAAGAAATTTGCAAGATGTCTTTTAAACATATTTGGACCCATAATGGTAAATAAGATTATTGATTCAAATTTATCATATCAAGGTTTTATTGGCATTGTTATTGATTGGCGAGGTTGTTTTTGTATATTTTGTCTTTGTACTCCCGTCTTCATCAAGTTCATTAATATTTTTAATTTTCCAAACCAGCATTGGAATTTTCATTTTAATAAATATTTTGACCTCTTATGGAAAGGCTGTTCTTATAGGTAAATCTAAATTATAATAACGACAGTTATTATTATTATTATTACTTATGATTATGATTATTATAATTAATGATTTAGATCCGGGCTGCCCTCCAACATTTGAAGAAGTACAGGCAAGTATCTCTTTTCAAAAATATGAAGTAGATGACAATTGAAAATGGAACATTTCAAGATATTTATAATTTTCCTCTTCCTCTCGAATTGTGCAAAAAATGTGAGACACGATGGAACATATTTGTACGTAGGTTCACATGTTAAACCCCCCCGTGCACATCATTGTTCCATTTGTAATAGGTAAGAAATTCAAGAAGAAAGAAAAAAAACCAGATGCGTACTTAAAATGGATCATCATTGTCCATGGTTGAATCAATGTGTTGGGCTTTTTAATTATCGCTATTTTATGCTCTTTATATTTTGGCTGGGTATTGGTTGTTTTTTTGGATTATTTACAATTCTTCCTTTACTGATTTCAACAAATATTTCTGAAGTAGGTTTTTTTTTTTTTTAAATTTTTTTCCAGGTACCCTGGCAATTCGTTTCATCTCATTCTTTTGAATTAATTCTTTTTGCAGTAATTTTGTCCGGAGCAGTAAGAAGGATTTACACTTAATCAACTTTCTTTTAGTTGTTCATAGCAATGTGTATAATGGGCAGTTTTCATATCCATTTATTCTTAAGAAATAAAACAACTCTTGAATATCAAGTATGTTTATGTAATGATTATAATTTAGCTCCCAACTAAACATGGTTCTACTGATTATAATATTGATCAAAATATAAATTGGAAACAAGTCTTTGGCGATTTAAAATTTCCTCATTCAATATTACCTTTTAGGGATACGGGAAACTTCTTATCACGTATGTATTGATTGTGAATTAATATCTATCAGGAGGACAATTGCCAACCATAATTTTTGATAATAGAAATGAAGATATTCCTAGCAAGGTTGTTTAACAAATTTTTTTTTTTATTTTTTTTTTTTTTTAAATCAAACTGATCCACCTTGTCCCTTTGTCAAATTCCACATTACTTAAAGTACGAATGTGGGAGGAAAATTATCAAAAAAGTCAACCATTTTTACGTCCTTCGATAAGTAAGATAAATAAAATCAAATTTTGAATTAGACAATATGGGAATGCTAAGAGACTTAAATTTGTATAAATCTGATGATAGACTACATGGTATTAGATTAAGTGATAATTCATGTATTGCATCAAAATCATTTGTGAAATTAAACGGAAAATATAATATTGAAAAAAAACAAAAAATTGGGACACAAGTTTGTAACATATGGCTTAAAGATAAATTTCATTTTTTTTTAAGTATTCCAATGAAATTATTACTTCCCTTGATTTTTATTGCTTACATATTATGGGCTGGTACTTTATCTGTAGTACTAGCTATCATAACAGGCGTAAGTTTTCGGTAAAATTCATTACTAGATGGATCCAGAACGATGTTTAGGTCAAGTTGATGCTAGATTCATCGACTTTTATTTTTTTACGATTGAGACTATGTTTGCTATTGGATTTGGATCGCCCAGATTTCCCTCTTGTACTGAATCAAACTGGTATGTTTTTTGAAAAAACAAAAGAGAAAATTCAGGATGGTATCGGTTATAGTTATATCTACAACCCTGTTCAACTCTTTTGTTATCGGCCTATCATTTCAAAAATTTTCAAGCACAACACGACGTCGTTGGGCTGTATCATTCAGTTCACATTTAACTGGAAACTCTCGTCCAGGTCAAAATAATTTCATTCCTCCCACTGATTATAACTTTCATCGTCCGTCTATTGGGACACGACAACGTTGTCGTAACTTGATACGATGGAATAAAAATTTAAAAAATCGTCGTTATCAAGAACTTGCATTTTATTCAAGTTCTTTCAATCGTCAGAATAAAAATTTTGTTCATTTTGGAACAACAACTCGACATGCGTATAGTATTGGACGTAGAGCAGGAAGATCAAATTTACATAGATCGAATATTTTACCGCAATCACCTCGGTTTTGGGATTCTTATAATGGAATTACTAGTAGTCCTGCTGAAGAACCTGAAATAAGAAGAACAATGTCAGCTTTTGATGATATTTCTTTAGAGAAGGATAGTGCAGAGTTTCTATCAATCGAAAAATCTCCCAATGAATACAGTAATTTCGGACATACGCAATGGTTTACATTGAATTTTCGAATAATGAATTTAACCGATCAATCATTTTTTAAAACTCAATTAGGATTATTTTTACTCGTATGAAATTTTTACAATCATTTTATTAAACAGACACATGATGATTCCCAAATGGATATTACAAGAATAAATACATTTTATACAGATGTCCCACTCGAATTACTTGAACTCCCGACAACTGTAACGGTAGTCATGAAAAAAAATATTATTTTATTCTCAGGTAGATAGTCGTGATATTATATGGCCCATGAATGTGACACCTACAATATTAATGAATAGCGGCTCGAAGTTCGAGTTATTAGTAAGCCATTGATAAAAGATAAAAATGATCATAATAATTTTTGTTATTGATGGAACTATTATTATTATCAAATCATCATTATTAATATTTTTACATTTATTGTTCTTAGAACTACTATTTTTGAAATGTTAATACAGGTTTTAGTAACATTTACGGATAATCGAACCTCAAGAGCAACAGAGATAAGAAAAAGGTACGCAGTGTTTTTTCACAAATCTTTTAAGTTGGCGGCTTGACCATATTTATTGGAATGTACGTCACACAGATGTAGTATTAAGAGACCCTTTTGGTGCTTATATTGTCGATGTTGATCGCCTTGACCAGTATGAGACTATCGATACTCAATAATTTCAAGCTAAATTATTGAAACCCAAAGCTTGCGCAATTCTTGGATCGATATCTAAGAAATTGTATTCATACAAATCATACTTTGATGCTTTGCAATCATGCCTATGGAAGCAAGCCATCCATCGCAACAATCCAACACCTGAGAAATTGACCTTTGTCTCCCTTCACCATGGATTCGCTTACTTGTCTATGCGTTATATTGAAAGTTTGCATTCTTGATGCATAATACCCTAGTAGCGACATGAAAGCTTTATGAGCAGATAACTGAAGCTCCGTTGCGTCATCCAAATGCCGCAATCTATTCCAATACCTGATTTTCTTTCGATAATTTTTCTGTACCCCTGTCTTACCTTATTTGGTAAAATATTGGATAATTTTTTGAATCTTAGGACATAAGGATTTAAGGATGCTTCTTCAATATCAGGAGCGATTAATAATGAATAACCAATTTTTCTTTCTCTTCCAAATCTACCCATAAGATTAATTAATGAAGCTTCCTCAGCAACACTTCCCACCTTTATTAAGCATTAATATGTTAAGATGACTTACTTGTATAACTGAAGAAATATCAGATATATTTATGCCTCGCAATGCTGTATGAGTGGCAAAAAGAATTCCTGTAATTTTTAAAAACTAATTTTTAGTTTACCAGTCTTATTTCGACGGAATATTTTTAGAGCAGCTTCTCTACAAGAAAATTTCAGGGAATATTTCGAACCTTGATGTCGGATGATTAATAGTATTAAATACAATGATTTCTTTTAGTCTGTAATGAATTTTAATATCAATAAAATAATTACCCCTGTCTACGTCTATAAATATCGGCAAAAAATTCACATGTAGCTTTAGTCGGAAAAAAGACTTCTATGTTATATATTCATCGAAACAAACCTAAGATTTTGTAATCTTCTAAATTTTTATTTATTTCTTGTTTTAACGCATAATATAGAACACAGCCCAACGTTTTTGATGGTACAATAATAAATGATTGAACTAAGTCATGATTTTTCCCGTAACCAATCTTTATATGAAAGAAAAATATTTTTATTCGACTTACTAAAACACGTGATTTAGTTCTTGAAAGTGTCAATGAAGCTTGAATTATATCATTTTCTAATGTCGTCAAGGCATAAATCTTATTAAAAAAAATAAACTGTAAATTCTAAATTCACCTTTTGTGATTTTTCTAGATGAAGCTTTTCTAAGATTTCCCTTATTTTTGAGAAGTATTTAGCATTGAGTAAACTAAGTGACGTTTTATAATAACGATTGTTACCTATCTGCCTCATCCAGTATAAGCAATTTTGCCCGTGTAAATAATTTTTCAAAATTTGGTGTGAAGTCCAAGTGATATATAACTCTGTTAAGACTTGTAATAAGAGCTTGTGGTTTCTTATTGGCTATACTGTTCTTAAATAATGCTTTGTTATATTAATACTTACTATTTCTTCTTGAAGTCTAATTCCTTCCTTAAGACACAAAATTCGCGGTTTCGGATGAAGCAGAGAAAAGAGTTGTTTTGCTTCGTCAGAAATCTGACATTATATACACGTGGTTGGTTTGTTTACCTGAACTGCTAATTCTCGGCTTGGTGTAAGGATAAGTACACTAATGCCATGTATAACTTGACCTCTTCCAGGAGGCTGCTCTGCCAAATCGGTAACCAGAGATTGCAAACTTTTATATAGCAGGAGCAACGTTTTCCCTGACCCTGGATGTCCTTGAAGGAACACATCAGCGCTTTTGATCTGCAATAGACGCGGAAGTATGCATGATTGTAAGTCGGTTAAGGTGTTAAAAGTTGCTTTGAAGCCATCATCTAAGGCATTCGCATATTGCACTGGAAAATGTTTTGTTAATAATTTCAATAGTGGCAACCGTGCACATCTTCTGTGAATAGCTATTCTGATTTTGCGTGGCATTTAAAATACTAAAAAATGTTCATTGAGGAAAAGTGGGGTAAGACGATGAAGTATTTGTAGGAAAAGTAGGTGCTGCTCTTAAAGGTACCGGACGTAACAAGTAAGATGCTAATAATTGAAGCACAGCGCCACTCAAATTCTTGATGGGCGTACGAACCGCAATCATCGCTCGGCGAGTTGATGTATCGTAATCAAGTTTTACAAGACAGGAGATTGATGATCGCGGCAACTACATAAGCTTATACTTAAGAGAAAATTACCCCCGAATTTGGAGAAAAATGTATTAAACTACTTCCGCATATTGATTTTTGAATCTAACAAAAATATGAAATATAATAATTATTTACGAACTTTTTGTGAATAAAAATGAAATATTTGGGACAAGTATCTTTCACTAACATCTGGCCAAGATATTAATGGATTAGGATAAGAAACAATAGTTGAGTCTTGAGGTGCAATTTTACTTGCTTCTTCCCAACACGCCTGTAAATTAATAATAATAATAATAATAATAATAATAATTATAATTATAATGAGTTACCAGAAATTTGTCACTTGAAAGCTCAGCAGGTGTTGCAAAACTGGTCAGAATTATAGGCAGAGCAGCTGCCAATGTTACGGGCTACAAGACATTTTTAATTTAATCCAATAGAGACTCACAGTCGAAGAAACTTGGATTTGTATTGCATATCGCGGAGGTGAGACAAATGGCTGTAAAGCTTCAACCTCCATAGCTTGTTTAATAGATTCTCCAGGATTCAATAAATGATTAGTTGGTGTTTGAGATTTAATGCAAAGGGTTGTTGAGGCTTCGACAATTATACTTTTAATAATAGCATTTATTAACGACTTGACTCTTACTTTCTAATGATGATAGGAAAATTACTTGTATTGATTATTCTAAAAAGCAATCGTCCAGTTGCTTGTCGATATTGATGTTTAACATCAACTCTTGCCGTTGGAGAGATGATTAATGGACCTTGATATTCATATGATTTTATACAACAAACCTTCCCCCGATATACATAAATTTCGCCACAAAGATACAGAATCTCCAGGATCAGGTTTAGGCAATATTAAGTTTCGTATATCTGCGGTGAAAAAAATTTTCTTTCAAGCTTACTTTCCTCTTGACTCTCTGATGAAGAATGAGTCCTGCTTGAAGATGAAACCTCATCCTCTTCATCTTCTGCTTCTTCTTCTTCGTCTGTTTCTGTTTCAGAAGTTGTAGATTTTATAGCGGTGGGCTTATTAATCGAAGGATTTAATAAAGCACTTTCATTAACAGCAACTTTTTCTAGTGTCTGTCGTCCCAAAGCTCTGATTTTACGAAAACTTTTAAATGAATACATACTTTTTTTGTTGAAATTTTAGCCTTCTTATAAGTGGAGAGCTGTTCAATGTAGATGCTGAAAAAGCAGGCATACATGCCAATACTTTTTCGAGTAAATTAGTATCTAACTAAATCACAAATAGTATATTTGTATATTACTTGACACAAATTTTTTAATTCTATGGCTCTTTGTTGCACTTCAACATCTATATCACGTGATTTATCCTCGAAAATCTCTAAAACCTGATAAGAAAATTGAACTTAAAAAAAAAAAAAATAAAATGAACCCAGATAAAAATAACAAGAAAAATAATCACCTCATTTGTAATTGAATCATCTGAATTCATAAGCTTAGCAAATGCTAATAAAAGCAAAGCTTTAGTTGAAGAACTCATACGACTATAGTGTCTATATAAAACATTAAGTTGTGATTTTTCTGTCGCTTCTTCTGAAATAAGGTGTCCAAACTCGCCCAATAAATATGCTGCGAGTCTTTATCAATACATTAAAGTATCTTACCGAACAATTATTTCATCTGCGTAACTATCTGCAACCATATCAAATGCTTTGCGTGCTGCATACATTTGAATAGCTTCATCTTCTTGACCAGCAAGTGTCTATTAAAAAATATGATTCAATTTTTTTTTCTTTACTTGCACAACTCTATGCCATACATCGTCACCAATTGGTGCGTTTGTATACTCCATCATTGTAAACACTATATCAACATACCTACATAAGAAAATTAATATAAAAAAATTATAAATAAAAATTGGTCATTGAATTAAGATCAAAAAAACTATAGAAAAAATTTACCAATAACATTACATAATGATAATCAAAATTTAAATTGAGATTAAATCTATTTCAAATAAAAAAATGATGAAAATGGTTGAACATTAATTTCAATCATTATATGCAAAATTGTTGAAAAAAATAAAATACAATCAAATCTATTAAAAATGAAATAGAGTTTTTTTAAATTGAGTGAAGTAAATTAATGAAAAAATTAAGCGAAATAAATCCTATCAAAAGAAATCCAGGAAGATGTAGAAATTAGTTTAATAAAATTTAAAATGAAATGTATTAAGTGAAAATGACGTGATTTCCACTTTAATATAATATATATAGATTTAATTCATTTAGTCTAAAATTAAATTAATAGTAATATTAATTAAAATTCAAATTTATCAGAATAAAGAAATAAAAAAAATTAGAACAAGTAGACTTGATTTAAATAAAACTGATTAATTAGAATTCATTAAAATTAACATTAAATTTTTTGAAGTTTTTTAAAAATAGAAATCTATAAATTTAAATTCAAATAAATTTCGTCTTAATTAAATTGTTAAAAACCGACATTTAATGGAACAAAATTTAATAGAATCAATGATTTATAAATAATATCTTATATCAGAATAATTGAAATACAATTTATAAAAAAAAAATACTAATAATTAAATTTATAAAAAAAAAATACTAATAATTTTTTTAATAAAAATATATTAAATATTAGAACAAGTAGGAATATATTTACACTATAGAAATTCTTTAAATATAAAAATATAATTCATCAAATTTTTTTTTGAAATTAAAATTTATAACAATAAAATTTATAAAAAATGAAATATTTCTTTTTATTACTCACCATGTTACATCAGGTGCATTTTTTTCAACTAGGATAGCAATTTTGAGATTTAAATCTTCTTCAACTTGAGGATCAGTAGAAATCTGGAAATTTTTATTAGAATTATAAATTTACTTTGAGACAATTTAATAATTCATCGATAATCATTTTCCATATATCTTTATCACACATAACAAATAATAGATTCATTGCTTGACGACGTATACTATCATCAGGTTCTTGTAATTGAGATAAGATTGGCTTTATTTGTCTTAAAAATTAAATAATTAATTTTTATTAATTACTTTTGTAATGATTTAGCAATTTGAGCATCAACAGCTAGTCTTGATAATGCTTCTAACCTTAGATAGCGTATATTCGGTTCCTATATTTTAGTAAAGAAAATCTCTTACTTTAACAGGACTTATAAGGGCTAAACTATTTGCAGCCACACTTTTAAGCAATGGATCTATTAAACCTTCATACGCTAAAACTAAATTAACTGCTTCGAAAAAAATAGCATGCTCCTAATTAAAAAAAAAAAATTTCAAAAATAACTCTACCAAATTACTAAAAGTGACACGTGCTTGAACATCTTTAGTACGCTTCTTTCCTTTCATATTTGGTGAAGGTAAACTAGGAGGTCTTATAAGTATACGTTTCAAGGATTCCGATATTTTGTCTAAAAGACTATATTTTTAAATAATAATCATATAATATCTTACTCCTTATTTTGGACGGGAGCTGGAAAAAATTGTAACACTCGTAATAATTTTATTTGTAACCATGGTCCTTCACCTCCAATCATAAAATGACCAGCTTCGACTGTCAAGCTAATTTTTTTTTTTTTTTTATTGGTCTAACCTCCAAATTAAGCGTATTACAGGTGGTACCAGAGATATCCACTTCTCCGGGTCAGAAAGTTCTAAAAGTCCCAAAATTAAAGAGCTCAATGATATCAACATCTCCTTGTCACCATGAGAGGGTTCAAGTTCCTTAGGATTGAAAAAAAAAAAAAAGAATTACTTTGGCAAGTGTTACCGCCCAATTATTGGATGGTATCAAATCAGGACGTCGTCTAGCAAATCGCAATAAAACAAGATGTAATTTTGATCTTAATGGAGTCCAAGATAAATAGAGACGTTCTATATCACCCAATAATGCTTCAACCATTTGATCAGTGGCAACATTGGACAAAAATGATAATGCTAATTGTGCATGAGCGATGATTGGAGATCTTATATCAACTTTAATAAGATTAATAGCTAATCCTAGAATATCTGTATTATCTAATAATAACATAGAACAAGCTATATATCCTGCAGCTTTTTCTGAATACTTTGTAGAGGAAACCAAATTTACTGCTTCAATTTGACCAAACGAAACATCATAACCAATCATATAACAATAAACCAATTTCCATATACATTTTTTTCTTTCGTAGCCATTTAAAATCCTCGGTGTCGCAAACCGTGCTTTTATTTTTGCTATCTCTTTGTTTACTCTCAATTCTTCTTGTTCTTTTGTAGTACATGCTCTTAAATCTGCTATAAAATTTGATAAGCCTTTAATAGACTGCACAGGCATACCTATAGTCTGTCATCTTACAACCTTTTTAAATTAAATTCAAAAAAATAATTGTCCAAGTGTAAATGATAAAAAAGTGTTTCATAAAAGTTTAAATAAAACTAAATTTTTTTTGAAATGATGTAACAAAAATTTGAAAAATTATAACTTCTTAATACGAAACTTTTTTTCAATATATTGTCAAATTTATTATTGAAAATTATTGTTTAATTTAAAAATAAATTATTGTCTTTTTTGTATTTCACTACAAAAAACAAGAGAAAATTTATTTAAACTTATCATCATTTTTTCTATTTAATTATAAAAATCAGTTTAAAAAAAAATTATTATTCAAATAATTTTTGATTTATAAAATTACGCTTAATTAGACAGATTGAATTAGACTGTATGTAGAGGGAAACCAGAAAAAATTTAAGCGAAGCTCGAAAACCTTCAAAAATAAGTTTTTTTAAAAAAAATCACATGAATTTACAAAAAAACGAGAAAAATTATTTCTGAGTAGGAAGTGGTCTATGAACTCTTGAATCTGCTATCATTGTATCCTGTTTTCCTACTAAAAAACTTAACAATTAATTATAATTACCATTATTTAGTCGATTTTTTATATTTTTTTTTTGTTTTATTGTTGGAATCGGTGGTGGTGGTAATACAGATGCTGATGTACTATAAGTTGCTGAAGGAATTGTTGATGGTGGACAACCTTGGCATAAACGAGATATTTCATAATGCCAATTTTTCAAAATTGAATTTAATTTTTTCGCATCTTTTCTTAAATATTTGAAAAATATTAATTATATGAACTTACTCTCCATAGAATTTATTAAATTCATTGACAAAACTTTCTGTTAAATATTTTTCTTCAAAAGGATAAATTTGACTTGAAAAAATTTAAAAAAAAAAAGTCTTACGTTTCATCAGCTTTATTTTCCTTATTCAATCGACAACTGAGATTTTCCTTTTTTTTTTTTTAATTAAAAAATACACATACCTGCAATCGACATGTTATTAAGGGAATTAGAAATTGTGAAAATGATTCTTTGTGAATCGATAAATTACTTATGAGCCCATCCCAGTCAAACAAATCCTCAATTGAAAATGGTTGACTTGTTCTACTTGAAAAATAAAATAATTGATGAGAATTGACACAAAATGCAAAATGCATTAAAAATTGAGCAAGGTCAGGAGCTGGTTTGAAATATTCAGGTCCTAATGTTATTATATAATTACAAATATATTTTGGTATTTGCGTCAAAAAATACAGAACTTCATGCCCTCGCAATTTTTTATATAATACGAGATTTACAATACGACGTGCATCTGCAACATCACGTATATTCCATAATTTTTTTGAGTTGTTGTATGGATAAATTTCAAATAAATTCTAGAAGAAAAAATATATTATAAATATTTTTAATTTAAACTTATTTTATTATTACAATAATGATTCAATTTTATCCTTTTTATTGATAAAATTATCCATCATATTACAATTATTATTATGTTTACTTTTACTATATATCCATTACTATATTTATTAATATTATAATTATTCTTTTTTATTTTTATAGCTATTAATAATGTTATTGTTATTATTATCGCAATTAATATTTTTATTATAATTATTACTATAATTGTTATGATTGATACTAGAACAGTAATAGTAAAATATTTGTTTCTTGTATGATATGGATGTAACAATAAATATAATTATAATTATTATTATGATGATTATAATTATTACTATTATTCTTAGCATTAATATATAATTTAAAACAAAATTTATTAGACAATAAAAATAATTATTATGATTATGTTTTAAAACTTTTAATTACATAAAAACAATCTTACTTGTATAGCTGCAAGAAATAAATATGGATATGTTAAATTTTCGCATATAAAAGATGGTGGGAATACTTTTACAGGACGTGCTATTGATATACGAAATTCAATAGCTTGTATTCGTAAAGGTTCACACGTAATTAATAGATCAATAATTTGCTGTAAGGCTTTCAATTCAGATAAGATAGAATTTATACGTGCTTTTACACGTATTGGTGTAGGTTGTTGCATAACATCTTCTACAACAACAATCATTTGATCTTGAAACAATTTTTGTAATGTTGTTGAATTTGGTGGTCTTAGATTATTTCTATCACATGAAGGTTGAATATCAATATCATCAAAATGTACCTTAGGAGTTTGATTATCTGTGATTGTTTCTGAAATCATTGGATCATAAATGTGAGATGGTAGAATATCATGCTTGTACGCAGGGAATCGTATTGGTGTAAAACGAGGATATTCATATCTATTTCCTGTCCCAAAACTTTCGACTTGATTATCTAATTTATCTAATGTCGCTGCAATACCGCCTTGACCTTCAGCTGCAAGTCTCATAGCATTGGGGTGATCATATAAAGTAGAGTAAATTTTTTCATAATTTTCGACAAACTTTGCTGGATACTTTGCGTCATATTCCAAAGTTCTGAGTAGAAAATCAACTGGGAATGATGTACACAATGATGTTATCATCAAATCTTCTACCATTAGTAAAGCAAGGTCTAAAGGTGTACGTCCACATTCATCTAGTACAAATGGATTTGTTCCAGATCTAATGAAAATTTGTTAATTCTAGAACGTACTTTATTTCTTTTTTGAATGCCATATAATCGTGACGGCGTAAATGGTAATGAAGGGGAGTTTTCAAACGACGTATAGTTTGCGTTGCAGCTTGACATGGGTCATGCCAATACATTGAAGGTAAATACATTTTTTCTCAATTTTTTTGTCAAGTCTGTTTTGTGGAGTTTTTTTATCAGTCTCCTAGCAAAAATTTTTTTAAAGATTTCCCATGTTTATAAACCCGCCACGAGTGTTTAATGGATTTATCACTCATGAAACTTGCAGGAGAAAATCCAATTTTCTGTTCTGGTTTTGATTGCTTATATCCTCTACTATGCAGCTCCTGATTCTCATCGCTACGATACCCTAATTCCTCTATATGACGCGGATACATCAAGGCACTAAAATTCTATCGAGAGTTGTACGAAGACTTACTGATCCATTCTACACTGCAAATACATCTTTGCTATATATCTACATGATAAATTGTCGTATTTATTTCTTTTCAAACAACCTAGATATTGCTTAACGGAAAAAATTAATGAGCAATCTTACGTCTTTAACACATGTACATTCCTTAAAGTGATCAACAGGAAAACTTCCCTCTTTTGGTGCATTCACTTGAGACTTTCTGTTTTGTTGTAGGGCATGAATACTCATAAGGCACAGTATTCAAACCTAGGGCTGCAAATTTGCAGTTTAGTGCATACAAGATAAATATGCGAGCATTTTTGCATGTGACAATCAAAAAACACACATGGCAATGCGAAGTTTTAACACACATGAGAATCTATTATCACACATAGCAACGCAAACCTTTCACACAGAAAACTACCTATTAGCAAACATGGCAATGCGAAGTTTAAGCGCTCATAACAACGTATTAGCTTATATGGCATTGCAAAAAATTAGCACAAGTAGCTTTCCATCAGTAAAAATAGCAATGCAACATTTAAACACACGTGAAAATTTATTAGCAGATATGGCAATGCATGAACACACATGGCAATGTATTAGCACACATTGCGATGCATGAGAACAGAAGGCAGTTCAAATGTGGTCGGAAATGCATGCTAGAGTTCACATGAACCAACTTTGTGCTTCTTCAGTGGGCAATATTATAATGATCTCAAATTAACACTGATTTTTATTTTGACTAATATTAAAAGGCCCCGTGACATATTTTAGGAATGCATAATATAAATTTTTCTATGCGTAGCCTCAAGCTATTGAGGAAATTAATATTAGAGAGATTAGTGGAACTGGAAAGCATCCACATTAAATTTCCTTAATTATCAAAAATTTCTTCATTGAGCTAAATGGATACTCTCTCATTTTTGCTCGAGCCTTCGTCTATGGCGGCTTCTGCATTCCCGGCTATGATATCGCCAGTGCATGTGCGAAGTGGCTCAAATATGGCTGCAGCTGGAAAAAAGCACTTGCCCTATGAGAGTGCTCCAATTTACTCTGACTTCGGACAGATCATTATACTAACTGAATCTCTCATTTTTTTTGCAGTCGGTTGCTTATCGTTATACCAGGTCATGGTATTGCTGCGAGCACGCGAGAACTTTTCCCATGTACCATATGGGGAAGTAGCGCGTCAGGTCTCTGTATCATTGACGGGCGGAAAAACGCGTACTTTCTTCATTTCGCTATTAAGTTTAGCGAATTTCAGTAAGAAGATTAATTTTTTATTATTATTATCAAGTTAGATCATTGTCTTTAATTTTCTTAAATTTCACCACATCAAAAACTTCTGAGCTTGGTGAATGGAACAAAATATTAATCAAGTCTTTTCCAACGCTCATATTTCTTTCCGCCTATTCAGTAGTAATACTTTTCTGGGCTCAGGTAAATTACCATCATGGATAAAATGTTGTGCTATCAGGTTTACTATACGGCTTCTATGATATCAGTGCCCTTACTACGGCCTCTATTTATATTGGTCACTTTCGTAGTATTTGCGGCTTACGGAATTGTCGGTGGAGTCACTCGAGTGCTTGAGATTCCATCACAATTTGAATTGGCGACATATTGTCTTATTGGGACATTGCATTTATTAGTTGCGATTTGCTTTGTATACTTCGGAGTGAAGGTAATTGAATTAAAACGAAAAACTTTTTTAAAGGTTGCAGCTCATTTAGCTCAACAAAGTAAACCTTCACGTACCAGAGATTCCATTATTCGTAGAGTACGCCATTCAAAACATTATTTAATTTCAGGTACTTTTACTTTCTGTGCTTTGTCCCATAATTTTTTTGCTAAGAGGTATAATTGCGCTTTCTGGTTTATCACAATCTACAAGACGAGAATTGCCATTAACTGTTACCCCATTGACGTGGGAAGCACTAGTATGTCACAGAATGCAACTTTTCGCCTAGATATTCTTCACGACGGAATTGGTGCCAGTGTTGCTTATACTTTGTTCATTTTGGTCAGCAGGACAACAGTCATCAGAAAGAGTAAGCGTTGTGACTGAGTCAAATACTACTCAGCAATGGATGAACTCTGATTCATCAAGACCTCACTTTGATGTTCCTCTACTTAGTGAAGATATTTTGAAGGATTTGAGGGAATCATTACGGCAGGTGCCAAATGAAAACAATGCTGGACTATTTTCATATTTGGGGGGTTATGTAAGTTGTAGCTTCTTAACATATTTCGTTTCAGAAACCTTTGTCTCATGCTCATGATCCATACAAAAGACATGAATACATAGATTATAATCACACAAGTAGTGTGCCTGCTTTGCTGCAAGGTTGCCCTCAGCAATCAGGCCCATATGGACCGAAGTATATTTGGCTTCGTAATATGCCGCAGCTTGACCATTCAAATTTCAATACCCTATCAGATTCGCAACACCAGCACGGATATCAAAATGCTGAGCATGGATGGTCCGCGAAATCACATATGCCATCATCGTCTTTCGTGCGTGACAATATCTCTGAATTTATAACCGATAGAAGAAATTCTCCATCAACCTTCCACCAAAGGACTGACTTTAATCGTCAACCTCCAAAACACGGGAAATGCCGATCGAATTTGGGAGCTTATAGTGATAGCGGATGGCAACGTGAAAAAAGTGATCATTCAATATTACGGGCTGATAACTCTTCTCAGCAACGGCATAGTTGTGACAGAACCGATATGAGATTTATCGAAGATTATCATCGGCCCAGGCACAAAGTTCACAAGCAACAGAGAGAATCAATATATGCACTACCAGATTGCACTGAAGATTATGACGGACGTACGCTCTCGCAACGGCATTTTAATAACATGAAGTTTGAACGATATTTCCAGTGTTCTCCTTCTCAGTTCTGTACTCCCCCCCCCCTTACGCCTGAAACATCAATTTAATTAAACATTTTCGATACTCCTTCTTCAGCATTGGTGCAAGCGTGTTCTTTGTAACTCAAATCAAGTAACAAAAGCAGGTGCATGTGGCGCCATCAGGGAGATTCAAGGATCTGGTTTGCGTAGGCATTATAAATTCAAAATTGAGCTGGGTGAACAGGTTCGAATGCAACACATTGCTCCTTCCCAATAATTGAATACTGATGATGCGCAACTTAATTTCATACGAAGATTCATGGTATATGTGCGAGGATAAAGCGATCGTACACAGGATCAAAATACTTAACCGGATAGTGCAGTTACACGCTTAACTGATGCGTCACCTCTTTCTTCCAAAATCCCACGCTGGATGAGAATTCGCAATGCTCGTCCTGTATGATTAGCCTCAAAACCTTTCAGCTTCAGTTCTCTCATTATTGAGGATTTGCTTGCTCGGCTATTAACTGGCAATCGCTGCAGTATTGCAGTCTCGGCAGCCTGTATTCTTTCCTTATCTGCGTCGCTGATTAGCTCTCGGCAATTATTTGATTTCGCCGCTTCGACTGTCGACATCCGAAATAAATGAAGTGCTTCTTCAATGTGTGCAGGAGTAACAAATCGTGCAAGACTCATCCTAGCTAGACTTTCTGCTATGCGACACAATGATTCTAGCTGCCGAATCGTAATAGGAATTCTATCACGTTGTTTACGAGTATCTTTCCGCATATTATCTCTAACCTACAAACATTTCGATTGCTTATGTCTGACCTCAACATAGAAATTTTCCAGTTTTTTTGCCGCGTCTTGCGAAAGGATTGGGTTGCACATCGCGCGGCAATAGTTTATGTACTCGCGTAATGTGCTTACTGGTATCGGTCCTTCTGCTTGTACCGCTTGAATCCCTTGCTATGTACAATTTACAAAATTGACCGAGAATACTTACTGAATGAAGCTGTAAGATGTGACGCGCAACTCTTTGATCTCTCTCTGCGTCTTTAATATCACGAACAAGCCATATCAAATCAAATCTGTATGTGCGTATATAATGATATGTGCCCGCCGCCACACCTTGAAAGAATAGTTGTCTCAAATTCATGCTGCTCGCTTGTCTCTTTTGTGTCGTCGTAAGAACCAAAGGATGGATTTGCAGCTGCTAGCACACTGCATCTGGTTGTCAAAACAGTCGTTATTCCCGCTTTTGCTATGGAAATCGTTTGCTGTTCCATAGCCTCATGAATAGCTACACGGTCGTCATCTCTCATTTTATCAAACTCGTCTATACAAACAACCCCACCATCCGCAAGCACCATAGCACCACCTTCGAGTGCGAAATTTCCATTTGAGTCTCTGATTACAGCCGCTGTCAGTCCTGCCGCACTTGAACCTTTCCCAGAAGTATAAACAGCAATGGGTGCAGCACGATCTACAAATTTAAGGAATTGACTTTTCGCAGTTGATGGATCTCCTAGAAGTAGTATATTCATATCGCCTCTCAGTCTTGTGCCATCAGATAGACACTTTCGAGATCCTCCAAAAAGCAGACATGCAATAGACTTTTTTAAATCATCATATCCGAAGAGGGCGGGAGCTATTGATCTGAAAATTTTTGTGTGTACTTCTGGATCACGAGACAAAGCTTCATATTCTTTCTCTTGCTGGAAATTCCATGTCATCCCTTTACGTGGGCCGGCTTGATCAATATATTCAATTCCTAGTACATGTACATAAGCTACTTTGATTGCATCATCATTGCTTTTTCCACCCTTATGCACCGTGCTAAAAACACCAACGACAAGAATGCGTTCTCCAGGAACAACACGACCACACAGAGAATTAGCGGCATTAAGTGTTACGTTACGTGGCATATCACCGGTTGGAACATGTTCTGGTAATTCTTGAATCTTGATCATTTGCACATCACAAAAAGCTGACTCATCGGATAAAATGAAAAAAGGATCAGGAGGACAACCACCACCTCCTTCTTCTCTTGATCCTTGGGCCCTCGATCCGGCGCAAAACTTTGGCAATTCAACTGAGTGTTTCCATAAGGGTATAGATAAATTTTGCTCGCTCTCGCATCCTTTGCATTTTATTTTGATACGCACCGCCTTATGCACAGGAAGATATGCCTGTAATACAATACCAGGTATCACAACAAGAGTTTCAACCACCGCTGCGCTCAGATCACGGATTCTCGTGGGCTTTTGTCTTGAAATAAGCTCTAATTGAAAGAGTGTGAGATTTCGTGTATCTTGAGAGCTTAGAAGAGATTCTTCACTTATGTCATATAAAGCGTTAACGATATCATCTCCTGTTTGATCACCTGCTGCTGATCGATTATTCAGTTGTTGCCTATAACGCTGTCTGTCAGATACATTGAGTAATTCTAAATACAGTTCACGAATTATTTGTTCTCCACGACTCAATGATTGTAAAGGAAATTGTTTGAATGAGTTTACAAGTGTTTCGGCCCAATGTTGCGAGCCCGCCGAAATCCCCTGTTGAGGGCCCTCTTCACTAACCTGTTTTACACTATCTTGCGAAATTTCTCACTTGTGACATGTAATCATCTACCATCTGAGACTCAGGTCTCTGCGGCATCCAGTGGGGCATATTCAGATGCTCCATATCAAGGCAAAGCGACGGAACTTTCTTTGTTTGCGCATGCACGTCAACCGTCTTATGCTCATTTTGCCATAGACAAAGTTGTCGGATTTGATTTTTATATATAAATTTACCTAAATGATATACCTAGACGCTTTATGACCTCACCGTTTATCGAAAAATTCAACAAAAAATGTCGGAATGCAGTTCGGAATTCAGTGGCTTGTGCAACTACCGTATTGACGACATTGCGTGCAGGTGGCAGCTGCGATGTGCCACTAGTATTAGTATAATATGTATTCTCTTGAGGTTGATGCATATAGTTGGTATGTTTAAGGTTCAGGTGCCGAATAACCTAAATGCATATTTAAATTCTACGTCTACAGACATGAAAGTAATTTGTCATGGTACAGAAAGCAGTTTTTCAAAAATAAGAAACATAAGACCGTTGTAAAGGCACGCTCGTTGTATGTGCGTCAAGAATCCACTGTAAAAGGAACGAAGACCTTCTCTGCGGATAACCTGCTGGTAGTAAGAAGACTAAGGAGAGAAACTTTGTCGCTTACAACGACAACGTTCGCTAAATTATGATTTGCCACTGGAGATATCAACATCTGCTGTCTGGATCTCACGACCTGTGAAGCTCGTTTTATTTTCTTTGACGATTTTTACCTGAAGCGGGTATGTAATGCATACAGCAACAAATTTAGACGTGGCACCCCATATGAAGGGTTTGAACGTCGAAGGTATATACCTAATGAAGGAAAAGTCTTGGGACTCAAGATTATGATCTAATTTCTTGAGTTCTTCGTATGTTAAGATTTGCAAACCCGCATGAGGAACAAGACTCAATGCGGCTCCAAATCCTAGAGCAAAAATTTTTTTTCTCAATAATTGCCTCACCTTTGTAAAATCCCTTGAAACCTTCTTTTTTCAAAATCACCTTCAAACAATGACGCCATCCATAATATTGGAACCAACCAGCAGCCTTAGTTTCAAATGCTTGCATTTCAAGTCTAGTTTTAATTAACCAAAGAGGATGCACGATTACAGTAGATCCTAAACCAGCCATAAATCCAGCTGTCTGACAAACTGCTATTGCAATTAAGTTGTTAATATATAAAATCCCACCATATTAACTTTGAATGATATATCTTGACTTAAAGAATTATTAGAAAGTGAAACCCGCATTGTATCAAATCTTTTGATAAAAATTATTACATTACTTACAAATAACGAAAAATTGCCCAAGAAACACCAGAAGCAATAACTGTACTATTAAGACCTTTGAATAGTCCTTTATATCCTTCAACAGAGTATATTTGTTTGATTGCTTCGGATGTTGAATTATAAGCGGGAATGGCGCCATTAGAAATTCGAGATACTATAAAAAAAAAAAATTTTTTTTTTTTTTACCTTGCATACGAGTTTTAATTAAATCTAAGGGATGTACAAAACCACTAGTAGAAACTGCTGCAAGAAAAGATGCCATGGGAGCATTCAAATATTTTTTTTGTAAGTGCTCAGTCATAATAATGGTAGGTGCGGTACGACAAAGGTCCATTATCAAAAGAATCACTATATTTTAAATAATGATTATTGAATATTTCAATACTCAATTTATTAATAACATTTTTTTAATGATGCTAATACGACCACGTTTAATGAAAAAAAGAATTGATAGAGGAAGGTAATGAAATTAATTTATTAAAAAAAATTTTTTAAGAATTTTTGGGAAATATTGGAAAACACGTCATTTTCGTGGTAATAATTATATATGGCCTGGAACTTATGGAAAATAGTGTTTAATTAGTTTTTAGCTTTTTAACAAATTTTTTAATAAATAATAGTCGTATAATTCCCAAACAAAGGAGACTTGTAGAAGACATCAAAGAAACCCATGCAATTAGAATTACTTGTATACCAAATTTTAATTCCTTGTCTGTAACTTTACCATATATAGGTTCACATTCCCAAGAAAATGAATCTATTATTTTCGTTTGACTTTTAGTGTTTGATACTGACTTCATCCATATTTCAGGTAAATTCGAGACTTCCAATTCTTTCTCAAAAATTATACGCCCATTTGAATTTAAGAATTTGAATTGTATAAATAAATCTTCATTCTCCCAAATTAAATCGAAAACACCCATATTCAATCCCGTATACATCTAATGATATTATTATTAAATCTTTTTTTTTACCTTTTTTTCGCCATTTTCAAACAGAGTTTGTTTCGAAGGTAGAAACCATCTCAACCAAATGTCTATGAAAAGTCCCAATATTGGGATTTCTCTTGAAGAATGTGTCAATCCTAATACAATTGAAAAAAAAAAAAAAAGCAAAACCTGATGATGTAAATTCCCATAAAGTAACAGGACTTGAATTTTTAGCATGACAAATATTGGCACCAATTTCAGCAAAATGAACATCACCTAAATTTAATTTTTTTTTTTTTGCGATTACCTGAAAGAATTACTGGGTTACGTATTTTACTGGAAAGTATCAAATTTAATAATTTTTTTTTTGCATTTGGAAATGCATCCCAGGCCTCAGTTACAATTCTAAATTTACTTATTATCATCAAGTAGAATACCTTTTTTCAGAAAATAGTTGTAAACTACTAATAATCATATGAACATCTGAATTTGATTCTTTGAATGTTTCCTCCAACCATGCCCATTGTTGTGCACCTAAAAAATCTCCAATACTTGGTTCTATGGACCACGGATCTTTGTTAAATCTACAAAAAATTTTTTTTTGATTTAAATAAAAAATTTACCAAGAAAAATTATGTTACCTGACCTCAGATCTAAAATAATAAGTGATATTTTTATAAGCTTTTTCTTATTCGGTGACTTTATAGTAAAAGTCTCAACGGCATATACACCATGATGATTTTCTTCTCTTCTCATATCAGTATTTGGTATATTTAAAAAATCAAGAAAAAGTGATTTGGATTTTTTTTTAAAAGTATAGGTCTTATCTCCATCATTTATACCATAATCATGATCATCCCAGGTACCTGAATTAATATGTATATTATATATGATATACCGGTTATAAAATTAATTTCAGACATGTTAAGTATGGTTGAATATTCAGGATTTTGTAACATTGTTTTATAGGCTTCTTCTATGATGTCTGGAGTAGCAGGAGGAAACAAAGTTGACCTTTTTCTTGCCATAGCAAGCAAAGCTTGACGTGGAGATTGTAAAAGTTTGAATAAAAGAGCTAATATAACTTGTGATTGCGACCCAGTATGATCGGCTGGCAGGTTTGTATAACTTAGTGGTACAGTTACCGTAAATATTATCGCCCATCCATATCAATCCATTCGGTTTGATACTTTTTATAATTTGCCAAAACGGATTCATCATTTTTTGACGATTGCAACTCATAAATACCACTCGTGAAATTTTTTTGCTTTCAGTAGGAATAATAATACTGCCATTTCTAGAAACTCGATTTGCCGTCAACAGGGGTAATTGGCGTTGCGGCAATCCCCCCCTGAGGCTTATGCTAATCGCTTCAAATGGATTGATGTTCACTAACGTGAAACAGAAAAACACAATGGCACCAAAAAGACATGATATAGTGCATAAACTTAGAAATATTTTCATCAAGAACCAATTTAAGCCAAAATCGGAACAACTATAAACTCGAATGATTATTAAATTTCAATTTTGCTGCAATATTCAGTTCTTAAGTTAATAAAAACGTAGATTTTTTTTCAAGGCAAGAGGAAGAAAAAGATGCATGTTAATTCGTATCTGACCTGAACGAATGCAACACATTGTACCACTAACCTGAAATTAGAACTTAAATAATAATGGCAAATGAAATGCATAAATGAATGATGAGTATACTTATGTCATTAGAATAAAAATAAATAAAATTGCTTGCGTTTCAAAGTGCCTCCAGAATTGAATTTCCTTGTTCTGTTTGTTTGTGACCCATAAATGTACATACAGCTTGAGATAAGACCTTTGCATGATTGATTTTGAGACAGCTTTAAATAGCTCTCAATGTATAAGCGTGACTTGCATTACAATATAATAAAGCTTAATAATTTAGAGTTTCGCGATTCCAAATTTTTGAGACACATTGTGTGCATTTAACAATTCTCAAGTGTTAAGAATCTAGGTAAGTACGAAAGTCAGAATATCAATATATGAATATAGTGCGCAAGGAAATCATACGTAAAGATGCTTTTTGGCTCGCATCATCTTAAAAACTATAAAAATGTATGAAGGCAGTCACAGAAGATGCCGTAGAATATCATATACTTCTACTACTCACAGCAGCTGTCTTAAATCGGCGGTGACTGGCTCTGCTGCTATGGTCGCACCCTCACGGGAACAAGAAGAAATCGGCGTGGATCATAAGACCACGCATTCTAATATATTGAACAATAAAAGATCTACCTCTCTTATAAGCAGAGCAATGCCTCCTCACGGATTCTTCAACGCAACAGCTCAGGGAAGAGTCAAAGCAAGCGTAAGTAATTGTATATATTTGTTGGCTTATTCATAATATTGTAGGATTTGCTAAAGTCTTCAATTCCGTCTGGTAGCGAAGCTGACGTGAGCAAATTAAGAAGAACCCAGCAGCTTGCGCAACCCCTTCAAGTCTCAATCGGTCATCCTCTTTCTGCTCCCCCAATTATAGAACAAATTCCTACAGGTTGTTTCTCTGGAAATATCAGGGGGACTTACCATATGAGAAATGACCCAATTGTGGCTTCGTTGCTCCCTTATGATCATATTAAAGATGATCTAACTAGAAGGTCAAAAACCGCAAGAACTAAACATTGCTCCTCCTTCAGCACCGCTGATGCACTATCTCATTATGATTATTCCAACCGCTGTAATGCACGACAATACGGACAGCTACCAAATCTCTTGGTTTCTCTGCCTGAGCCGGTTAGAGAAGAGTGGGAGAGAAAAAAAACGACAAGAATAATCACAGGCCGTCGAAATGATACGACAACAACGAGACCTGAGTCAGTTCCCTACAATGAGTTAAGACCTACGTTGGACCTAGTCGAGGACGATGACGCGGAAATCATGTGTGCGGAATGGGATGCAGTAGAACCTGTAACGCTCGACATCGTCTCTCAGGAAGTATGCAGAGACGTTGAAGTGCTGACGGAAGACGACATTAACTCGACCAATCTAAGTAGTCGTGAGATACAAATTTTCGCCATCATACATCGTAACGCAGGGCCTGTTGTGCCGAATAGTATAATACAGGCGCAACGCCGTGTTAATAGATTAACACTGGTTGCTGAGCCAACCCTAAAGCTGAATCGCACAAAAAAAAATGCGACAAAATGTGACTCCAAAGGACGCGGAAGTAAAAAGCAGCCTCGCTCTCCGGACCCACAAAGTTCGTTTTTCAAATGTCACGCTCATAGTTCACACAGCAGCAGCAGCAGTAAGATCGGCTAGTAGCGGAGAGGGACGAATTACGACGCGACGTAAGAACAAGAATGATACTTTTGATTCAAAGATTCCAGGTAAGTTTCTGTTGGATATTCGAGTTTTGCAGTTACGACGACGACGACCGAAACTGAAAATCAGCAACGAGCGTCAACTCCACCTCATAATCCTTATCGCAAAAATTATCAAAAAGGATCAACAACACGCCGGCGAGAAACTCCACAGTCCTTAGAAGGGAAGCCTCTAAACCTTGACAAATACACAATGGCATATCACAACTACTGTCGAAAGTATCTTGGAGTTCCGTCAAGATCGTTACTGAGTGAAGATCTGAGTGGTAAGACTTCGTTGATCTCATGCGATGAACTACAGTGCCGTCAGCAATCTCTGGATTTGAACAATCGTCCTCCGTGCGCATGTTCGGTGGCTGGTTACGACATTTTCGACCCACTCGTCCGCCATTAGAACCTCGTATTACACGCTCTCGACACAGACTTGCTCAGCAGAATGGGGAAAGAGAGGCAAAGGAAAGAAAGTTGTGTCGCGAAGTTGGAGTGCATATGACCACCTCTCCTCCAAAAGAAGAAAATAAAGAGCAAGAAGAGGAATTTGAAGGAGAGCAACGAGAAGAAGATCAGGAAGAAGATATTCGCATTTTTGCTTCATCTGTCGCTGAATTAGTACCGACATCTTCTCCGGATCTGAAACCATCATCAACTCTTACTGCTGCTGCTACTGCTGGAGGTTCAAGCGAATCGTCTCTACCTTCACCCTCCATGTCTTACGACAATTCTGATACAACAACGTTTTGTTCCGATATTCTTTCTTCTGAACCACTTGACCGATTAAATTTGTATCTCAACCGTCATCTTTTTCAAAAAGCGTTATTAGAAAATACACTAATTCCGAATAAAATCAAACAACTATCCCAAAATGATGGTGATAATGACATCATTATGATGGACGAATCTCCTACAGACTCGGATGTAGAACCAGTCGAGGATATGGAAATCCATAATCACTTCAAGCTTGCTTCGTGCAAAGATCACATCGCAGCGCTTTTTCCTGATTTGAATCACGAGGCTCTTAATGCTTTTCGTCAAAGGTTAAAGATACCACTGCTGCATCAGCTAAGACCTGGATTAATTCATGAACAACAACAACAGCAGCAACAACAACAACAACAACAGCAATCAACGCGTCACATGCAAAAACCACATTCCTCACAAATTGATATAACATCCAGTCATATGCGACCTACAACGCCGTCTGCTTTCAGATTTCGTCGTCACCTCCGCTCTTCTGGATCTCGGCCCCCAGAAGAGCTCGCCCCATACTGCTGTTTGCCAATTTTCTTTCCAGGTCGTTTGCGCCCCGTGAACGCACAACTCCCTCCCGTACCTACTATTCAACCACCGCTTCCCCATATTCCTCCTCCGTTTGCTCCTCCTCCTGCCACTGCTGCTGCTGCTGCTCCAATTCGAACTGACATCATTCCTCGATCTCATCGTCCACTTTACATCACAGTTCCCTTGCCGCGGGTGTGGCCAGCAGGAATAGCGAAAAGTTTTCCTGCACTAGTGAAGTCATATGACCCCAACACAACCAATACAACGGATAACAAAACCGAGAGTAGAGGAGGAAAAGAAATCGTTCAATTTAAACAGCATGCGATCCCGGCTACTGGAAAAAAGACACCCCTTGCAGCAGCTCATTCGTCTTCGGACATGACTTGTAACAAAGAGAATCAATTTTTTCCAACATCCTGCAATGTTGATGAAAAAGACAAAAATCATGAAAGAGTTCAAAGTAACTCAATGAAAAAGGAAACCAGGCTTGGTTCTTCACCAACCCCCCAAAGCTCTACTACTACTGACGCATTACATTCAACACTACGACCTGTTGGCGTTGTCTGTACTCCCGACCCTCACGTTTCAACAACTAATAAACATCGTTCAAAATCTGAACCAAATGTGAATGGTTCAATTGAAGGATGGGCATCACCTGGTAGATTGCTGTATGTTCAAACTAGACCAGTTTCAGCAGCTCTACGCTCACTGAAGATGCCTGATGATACATTAGGAACTTAGTTTTTTTTTTTGCGAGACTTTTCGACCACTATATCATATTAACCGTGAATTTTTAATTTAACGGAAAAGTTTTCTTAAATAGTAGCTGCTGTTCCTACAGGGAATTATGCAGCAGGCACATGGTCATTCAGTGCATTTCTTTCATTGGAAAAGTTGTAAGTCAATAATCTAAAAGTCAAAGTAAATTAGAATCAGCCGTTACTCTTCCGCTATTATGGTGGGCATTGTGAATTATCGCTTCAGTTGAGTATTTATGCTGCTCTTGATGCTGTGGAAGCGATATGTAAGCAAAAAACTCATGATTCATAAAATAGCAGTACAAAGGAAAAATAATCAGTCAAAAAACGATTCTCTTAAAGGACTTAATACAAATAATGAACCCGCCACTGATTTCTATCTCGGTTATTTATGTCCAGCCTTCGGAACTTCGAGTGCTGCTACTTTGAGTACGTGGGTTGTCACAGAGGACACAAATGCCATACAGCCAATTGTGGTAGCTGACTTATCTGTTTATGGTTATGTGACTTCCACAAATCTTAAAATATTGGCAATTTTGGAACACAGATCTGGTTATTCTGAACCAGATTTAAGAGCAGTATGTTCATTGAATCTGAATTCTGGTTATTTCAGTTATTCAAAAATCTTCATTCTGCGTATGCTGATACTATATGCAATCCGTTTTTGATATCTACAATAAATACTCCTCGTTTCACTGCTGAATTAGGTACGTAGAGAACTTATATTTTAACCTTGATTAGATCAAATTGCAACGCGACACTCTCGAATTATGGCTAATACTTAAAAGGATTAAAGTTTAACAATATTACGTGGCGGCAAACTCCCTAATCAATTTTTTTTTAGACAGAACGACTTAAGGGGTCAGACATTGTATATCTGAAAAGCACCACGGATTTTCATTTTAATTATAAATCTTCTATCGCGTGGCTGCGAGTACTTGACGAACCTATTTTCAATGGAGATTATGATGCTTTAAATAGTGCGGGAGTTGAACATCTAACAATATGGATTTGCTGGTATCAATCATTTGTTCATTTCGTATAAAATCAACAAGTAAGACTTAATAGAAATTGCATTTTTAAGCGGTAAAAGTTATACCAATTTCTTTGCATAGATACTATTGCACTAGATGTGCTACAAACGAGACGCATACACTTGATGTGCTTGTCATAAATATTGCGCATGCACTAGATGTGCTTGTGATGAAGATGGTACATTCACTGAATGTGCTTGTGGTTGAGACGCAAACATGAGCTGTGCTTGTAACGCATGTGTTAGATGTGCAGATAAACTGAATGCATGTTACACAGGCGGTTGTGTTTAAGACGGATGCAATATAGATGCTCGTAGCGCGGTAGCTTGCTAAAGTAGTAATGAGTATTAAATAAATCATTAATAATATGTTGTATTAAATTCTGACCTTCATTAAGAAGATTTAAAAGTAAAATTCATACATGACTTTCACCATGACTATATTTTGCAACAATTTTTTGGAGATGAGATAAGGGTTTTAGTCCTCCATATTTGAAGAGATGTTTTGCAAAGAATTGCAGAAAGAGAATGTTGCTGATTTAACAAATGCTGATTTAAACAAAAACTCAAAAAAATCCTGGTATATAAAAAGCTCTTAAGTTAACTACAAATAAATTCAAAGCTCATGTTGATTTGATGAAATTACATATTGGATCGCCTTAGCCATGCTCATTAGAAGTGGAGCCAAATAATGCATTTTTATGGTGCAAGTACGCAATTTTTTAATGTCAGAATGAGAAAAATACACGTATGCGCACATTTCAATGTAATTATTATCTTTTACGATAATTATTCATTTAAAAGACGGCACATAAATTTCAAAATTATTTTTTCATTCGTTCTATGAAAGCACATTTAAACTCAAATAATTGATAATGTATTATAGAATCAAATCAATTTTGATATTCGAATATTACTTCGAGCTGTATATTGCATGCACTTGTTCGCCGTCTGATGTTTCTCATTTGAATGAAGTCTCTACAAATCTGACTCGCAAATAGTTGCTGACAACGTAACTGTATCTGTTTTGAGTAATGAAATGAATTGATCAAAAAGTCGTACATCTTTAATTGATGCATGTGAAATTTTTATTTCAATAATAAAATATTTCTTTAATGATTTACGGCGGCGAAAATATATCCCCTCAAATGAATGATCAACGATTTTTCATTGAGTGTCGTATACCACGTGATCAACAAAATATTTCTTTTCGTGGTAAAATTTATACAGAAAATTTTGTGAAGAAAGAAAAAATAAAAAAAAAATGTGACGCCGACGACAATGATTGGGAAAATTATTCAAATCTCTCTGATTATAAAAGAATTAATGAATGCGATGCTTTATATCCACCTGATTGGGAAAAATGGTGTGGTTGGTTTAGATAAAATCGTCAATCAATGTGCATCTCTTTTTTCGAAGTCTTGCTTCAAAATTAGTTGTAAATCGTCTATATGGTTTATCTATATGATTGTCTATTATAATTTCATTAATGTTTGTATTTTTTTTTCGCCCTATACGATTTGCTTCTAATGGAGAACTATTAGTAGTATCAATTAATATATTTAAACCACTTAGACGACGACGATTAATTGAATTACTACTTGTTCTTGATTCACAACAACTTCTGAGAAACAATAAAACAAAATTCTTAATATACCTTTCGAATTCATAATCATCTTCTTCAAATGCAATTTCACATGATGGACATATCATTTGAAAACTAGTTAGTGATGATGAACGTATTGATGATCTTCTATTATTTTCACTTAATATTGAAAATCGTGATGTATTATTTAAAATCGATGTCCCACAGTTTGGACAAATTTTAGTTAAAGGATTTGATAATAAATTAAATGTTTGTTGTTGACCTTTACGGATTGCTGCTGTTTTTTTCATATACTAAAAAGGTTTTTTTTTTTTTTTTTTTTTTTTTTTTTTTTTTTTTTTTTTTTTTTTTTTTTTTTTTTTTTTTTTTTTTTTTTTTTTTTTTTTTTTTTTTTTTCAATTAAAATGCGTTTTTTTTCTATTCTATTTGCTTCTCTTAATGATTCCCATTCAATTAAAAAAAGCTGAGCTTCTTTTTTAGCATTTTGCAAATCAGTTCTTTTATCCGGTATAATTACATTATCAATAATCAAATCTAGCTTCACAGACAATTTTTTTTCATTTTAACTTACGTCTATAACCTCCTCAACTTTTTCCTCTTTTGTACAAGAAGTCTTAATTTCTTCAGCTTTTAAATGTGCTTCTTTTAAACTTGATATTTTAAATCAACATAAATTACTTACGTTTTTAAAAGTATACTTGTACGATCAATAATTACATTATCAAAATTCTAATTTTTTTTTTTTTTTTTTTTTTTTTTTTTTTTTTTTTTTTTTTTTTTTTTTTTTTTTTTTTTTTTTTTTTTTTTTTTTTTTTTTTTTTTTTTTTCCACATCTGATAAACCTGTTGTACTATGAAAAATTAAATTTATTTTAATTTACAGAATTTTAAAACAATTTCTTTATCTTGATTTTTTTTGTCTACAATTGCTTGATTCTTAACACTACGTATACCTAATAAATATATTAAAAAATTTTATAAATTAATATACCTTCTACAATTGATTCAGATAACTTTTCAGAAATATTTATTAATGCTTCAGACAAAAATAATGCTAAATATTGTGTAAATACATTTATATTAATTATATTATTTTTAAATAATTTTTTAAAATTTAATTCTGCTATCTTTTGCTCCCAATTGATTTTTAAATCTGAAAAATAAAAAAAGAATATTTTTTTTTTTCTGAACTTACTATTCCAAAACGATACATCCGTTATAATATCCCACATCCATTCACAAGTTGTTGTATGTAACTCTTTTGATGTTAAATTATTGATTGGTTTAAAATATCTAGTTATAATATAATCAGCATCATATTCATGTGATTTTTTATCAATTTCGGGACTTTGTATAATTTCCGATGAGTTAATTGTAATATCATTATTTTTATGTACTTTTTCTAGTTTTCGATGCCTTTTTTTATTTGGTGATGAGTCATTGAATATTGGTAAATTTGATGCACAACAAGTTATTGGTGAAACAGTTAATAAAGGTTTCAAATTATTATTTTCTAATAAATTTTCATGTTTTCTTTTTTTTTCAGACAACTTTATCAAATCTTCCTCATTTTCATTAGAATTTGTTTTCTCAATATTAACATTAAATCGAGCAAATTGTTTTGATATTATAGGACTTTCTTTTGTTAAACCTGTTGTCCAAGGTCTAGGAGCTTTACGAGGTATCATACTTTTTCCTGAAATACAAGTCAATTATTTTATTAAGTAATTATTAAATATTACTTTTCATTTAAGTAATTTATGATAATTATCAAGTTATTAATTAAATCAAATTATTCATAAAAAAAATTATCCAGACAAAATTATATTTTAAATTTTTTCTAAAATTTTTTTTAAAAAAAAAAAATTAGTTAAATCTGATGAGTAACTTAATAAAATGGTACTCTGAATATTGACAAAGTTTTTTGTCAAATTATTGATGAGAATATAATTTTTCTATGGAATTTTGATTTAATCAATTAATTGTCAAAAATATAAATTAATTTTTCATCAAATTTGTATTTGAAATACTAATTGACTATAATTGTATATAATTAATCAATTAAACAAAAACTATAAACAATTAATCGAATTTATATGAAAACAAAATTTTATGGTTCATTATTTAATTTTTTGTCAGAAAATCAATAAATTAAATATTATAATACAATATCAAATTATCGATTAATTAAATAATTGATTGAATTGTGAAATAAAATTAAAACTTATTAAATTATCTATCAAATTATATAATAATACAATAATTAATTATATATATAATTAATTAATTATATTAATAACTTACTTGATGGATTTCGTAATGGAGTATTTCTCTGGAGCAATGCATCTCCTGTTGCAGGAACTTGGCACATTATTACAACGGGTCTATTTCGTTGATGTTGTGGTAATAAAAATGCATCCGCTGGATCAAGCCGTTGGGACACTCCAGATACATGCAATAAATTATTATTACTTTCATCTCGGTTTTTGATTTGATACTTATTAGTTTTTACAGTATATTGATTTTCATTACTGAATTGAACAAACTTCTTGTCATTAAATGTAATATCTTGTGCATATTTATCATTGATGTTATTGTTTATTTCTTCTCTAAGAACAACTCCCGTATTTTCTTTTTTACTCATCAGACGATCAAGTTGTGAATCAATATCATAAGCATGGATCTGGGACTTGGCTGCCGCATTTTCATAGTGACTTTTTTCATCATGGCGATGTCGTGAAATTTTTTGCTGTTGATTTATGTCCGACGAATTTATATTTAATTTTTCATCCCTTTCTTTCCAATTAACACAATCAGAACTTGAAGATGAATTTGTTTTGATTGTTTCTTCTTCATCTTCTTCTACTCCCCCTACTCCTAAACCTTCAAAACCAAGTAACGGACCTTGATTGAAATCAGCAAGTGTATTGTTATTTGTCTCTATCACATTAAAGTCCATATCACCAAATGAGACTTCTGTCGATTGACGTCCGGTGCTCCCTACGTAATTGAAATTTTCCGACTTATCAATCCATTGAGGGCCATGTCCAAACCGTGGAGATCCTCTGGGTAAATCGTACCAAGTTTGTTCAAACTCTTCAAAAGGTGTTCTGGAGGAGACAGCAGGAGAAGGTTTACATTTCTTATTGTCTAAATCAAGTTTCTGTCGTGATGAATGAATGTCATGTGGACCAATTTGTGAAGATGCATAGGTCTCAGTATCATGAGAGAGCTCAGTTGTGTGTGATGATGCATGAAATCGGGATAGCTTATTTAGGGACCTACCATTTGACCATATCGAATTCTCTTACTTGTTAGGGTGGGTTGATATGTGAACTGATTGCAAACTTGGTGGAAGTGCTGTCTCGTTTCTCTAGTAAGATAATGGGAACTTCAAAAGCTTACTTGGGGGTTTTCATTTTCCCAGTCGGCAAACTCTCGTCGCGATCTCATACTATTCACATGTATAAATTTGTGCTGCAAATTATTATAATGTTTGTATCATTCGAATTGAATATCTAAGATGTCTCTAATTAAATCTGACAAAGCAGTGGTCCTGTTGAAGGATTCATACAAAAATCACACATCAGCATCATCATCTGAACTGTCAGAATCGACATTAAATTTACATATTTTATCCTCAGTTTCTGCATCATCCTGGTTTGCATCATCAATTATTGAATTTTGCGGTACGAGTTCTTCTTTTTTAGAAGTGCCGGAAGTTGTTGTTGCGTCTGAATCAATTTCATATTCGCAATGGCTTTCCTGCTCCACTAAGGCTGCGGGAAGTGAATTTCTAGATGATGCGACTCACAAGTGGCAGCTTCGCTTTTGCCTTTGAGCTCTACATTCTCATTCCTAGTTCTAAGCATTGCTGTTCGTTGTTTTGCTAAGGAATTGGAGTTATCCTCAAAAATGAAGAGTTTGCCTTCTTGAAGCCCTTCTGGCTTGACCGGATCCAGGTATAGTCTTTTTTGGCGAACTTCTGAAGCAGTAATGTCACAAACATTAAGCAATTGCTTGAGCTCTTTACGCGCCATCTCATTCTGAATATTGAATAATATAGTTACTATGGTCAAAGACAACGTACTTTACACTTGGCAAATTTCTTAAGGTTAAACGCAAAGGGTGCGACAACTTCGGGAAATGCAGGATGCCGCGCTAAAAGTCCTAAATGATCAATGCATAGGGCAAACCAGTAATTAAATAGTCTGTTGGAAACCTGATTAGATATAACGCATGAGATATAATTCATTACTTGTGGTAATTTAATTTGAGATTCAGGTAATTTTATAACAACTTCAACATCCTCTGGCTTAATTATATTACTACTATTAATTTTGTTTGTAGTAGTAGTCGGGAGTACTAAATTTTTGGTTGAAACGTGCGATTTATTCTTGAGACTTTTTTTAGAATTTTTCGGCAGATTTATTGAGCCAATAGTATTATTTTGATCCTGCAAACGTACAAGCGCTTCACCAACGGCTAATAGGTGCGATCCCAATGGAATGAATGTATTGCCAATAGCCATCATTGAGCATTGTAATTGCAAGCACTGTAATGTGAAAGGTGCGTGCGCAATATCAGCTAGATTGAATTTAACAGCTGTGCTTAATACGCAAGAAAGAGGAAAAAAGAGTTGCCTTAATGAATTTGAAACTTTTGAATTTAATATATTGACAAGAAGTCTTGCTGTCAATAGAAAGTGCCAACTATACAACTCACGTCTACTTGAATCAAATCTGAAAAAGAAAATCAAGACCAATAAAATAGAATCAAATTTTATTTAAATAACCCACTTTTTAAGTTTCGCTGATGGATGACTTGACTTTAAAATGATTGCATTACGAACAATTAAAGAAAGTTGTCTTATGGTTAGAAATGAGAATCGATAAGCTACTTGTGGATTTATCGAATTAATTAATTCAACAAAAGAATTGAATATAAATTGAAAACCTTTAGCATAACGCCAAGAAAATCTAAGAAAAAATATTAAATTTAATTATTTACCCAATTTTTTTGATCAAATTATTAAACTCCTTATAACAAAGATTTATGAATGATTGTTGTTCTTGTTGTATAGTATCTTCGATCTTATAAGGAACAATTTTTTTCGCTTCATGGTATCTGGTTTGCTCTATCAAAGATAGAAATGCTTTGAGAATTAGAAATGCCTTTATCGGTAACTCAGACCCAGATTTTGAGTTCTTACGTGCCATTAACCAATACCGTATAATGACTTCATGAAAATTTATACGATTACGATTAGTAGCAGCAATTAACCAGCGAATAAAATAAGGTTTTGATAGTTCAGAAAGTACAACCTTAAAAAAAAATATAAATACAATTTATATTACCTTTGTACAATCAAGGGTTTTGCCTTTTAAATAATTTAATAATATCACAACATCTTCCCAAAAAGTATTCAAACCGAAAATTTTTGCTTTCGACGGATTGGGTAGATTAATTTTTTTTATGTCATTATTCTTTACTTTGCCAAAAAATATCTTATCAAGTAAAATTGGCAATTTTAAGAATATTTCTTTCACTATAGTGTTAAATATAATTACAGCATCGTCTTTTGTGTTGGAATTATCGTCATTTGTTATGTCTTGAATTAAAAGCTTAAAGCCAATAATAATATTTGAAACATTTTTATAAGTTGGATTTAGTTCTGCTGTTTCAATTAAAGATTTGAATCTATTTTCATCAATTACACTATTTGACTTTTTTATACTTTCTTTCAAATTTTGTGATTTCCCAAACTCCAGAAGTAAACAATCATTTTCCTTTAAATATTTATAAAATTCAGGATCGGTAGCTTCAAGATCATCGAGATCTTTTTTATGTTGTTCTATATGGTTTTCATTCTCATCATTGAACTTTGAATCGTCTTTTTGTGCTTTAATGTATTGTTCAAATTTAATGTCATCAGCCTTTTGCTCGTCAATTGACAGCTGAAATGATTCTAAAGGATTTTTATTTGAGACTGGTGTTTTTCTTTTCGGCTTGGGACATTGGCGGATAGGTGGTGCCTTCCGTTTTACCATAACGATTAGGAAAGACTATTGTGCGAGAAGAAGCATGCAGCACAGGTCCACTGTTTTTATTTGTCTTCCCAACTGACCCGAACACAGACACTTAAAAAACAAATTTGCAGAGTTCATTTGGTTAAGATGACGAACGTTTTCTTTGATATATCTATCGGTTCTGCCGCGCCTCAGCGCATAGTTATGAAGTTGTATGATGATGCAGGGCTAAAGAAGACGACTGAGAATTTCCGTTGCCTTTGTACTGGCGAAAAAGGAGTTGGAAAAAGTGGCAAACCTCTGCATTACAAGGGTTCGAGCTTTCACCGAATAATTCCTGAATTCATGTTACAAGGAGGAGATTTTACCAAAGCCAACGGTACTGGCGGTGAATCCATTTATGGCGAGAAATTTGAAGATGAGGCATTCGTTCACAAGCATGAAAAGCCATATCTATTATCCATGGCTAATGCGGGCCCAAACACTAACGGATCTCAATTCTTCATCACGACTGTTAAATGCCCATGGCTTGACGGAAAACACGTTGTCTTCGGTGAAGTCACTGAAGGTCAAGATGTCGTTAAAGCAGTTGAAGCAGTCGGTACACAATCGGGAAAACCATCAAAAACCTGCACTATCACCAATTGTGGACAGTTGTAGTTTTTCTGCTTTAACTTGTGCACCTTAACAATGATACACAAAAATGACAATGAACACCCCAACCACGAAATACTGATTGCTATATCAGGATGTGCTGGACGAATGGGCCGTCGTCTTTGCGCTCTAGTAAAACCTCCTCTTAGACTTATTGCGGTATTCGATTCCCCAAAAAGTCCGTATATTGGTCGTCCACTATCTGAATTAGATCCCAGTCTCTCATCCAAACTCATAATTTCTTCATTATCATCATCCAACCTTTCGTGTATATCTCCTTTGCCTCATGTTATCATCGACTTTTCCTCTCCTGCTGGGTCAGTTGTACTAGCAGAGCAAGCTGCTGCCATAGGGATAGCTCTCATTATTGGTACAACAGGACTTAGTATTGAACAAGAAGCAATAGTGACAGGAGCCAGTGATCGCACAGCTATAATTCATGCAGCAAACTATTCACTTGGGGTCAATATTCTTATCAAAATTGTTCAAGATGCCGCGAGAGCACTGGGCGAGAAATTTGATGTCGAAATAGTTGAGGCTCATCATAATCAAAAGGTGGATGCACCAAGTGGTTCTGCTCTAGCTTTAGCAGACGCAATTTGTGAAGGATTGGGACGTACCCGTGAGGATGTTATCCATGGTCGGTCGGGTTTAGTGGGTCAAAGGTCGACCAAGGAGATAGGAATGCATGCAGTTAGACTCGGTAGCGTAGTGGGAGATCACACAGTCATGTTTGGTTCGGAATTTGAGCGATTAGAGTTGACTCATCGTGCACAAAGCCGGGATGTTTTTGCAGCTGGTGCTCTCAGAAGTGCCTTATGGCTGGCAGGAAAACCACCGGGAAAGTATACAATGAATGATGTGTTGTTCAAATAATGGGAATTTTTGTCACGATGGCAAGCGGCAGCTGACTTTTATTAAAAAGATTATTGGCAGACATTCATTGCGTATTGAAATTCTTTCATATATTTTAACACGTGTATATTACGTGATCATTATAATGGTAATGCTTGTGTTGCATAGGTTACGCTTTTCCATCGTTACAATCACACATAAGATACTTAATTCAAAAATATACTAAAGCGAACAATCACAATTAAGCACAATTTCATGCAAATTTTTGTTCAGATTATTTTTTTTGAAATATCAGCAATTCAGCGAATGAATGTTACAATTATCTAGGAACATAATAAAATTAATGAGTGAATGAGTCGACCTAATTATCACATGTTATCAAATTCCTGATTAAGCCAATATGTATTAAGTGCCGCCTTAATTTCCAGCGTTCAAGAATTTAAATGACGCTGCGCCACACAATTGCGTACTAATTTCATTGTCAAACCATTCTAATAGTCTGGTAGGAGCTAATTTGGAGCTTAAACGTGAATGAGAATTTAAGGACTTTTATATTCGAAAGATATGCAGGATTCTTTATTGAAACACATGCTATCGATCAGATAGGTTTTATGAATAGAATAAGTTTGTAAAGATGATTTGATGGCATCCACAGCCATTTTGCCTTTAGGTGTCAGGCTTAAAATACCAGTCCGAGTGTGGAGATGTATAAGTTCTTCTTCGTTTAATTCGCTTAAAATAGCACGAACGTATAAGGAGGCCGTCAGAATCCGATCTGCATCTAGAGGTAAAATTAACTCAATACGAAGAGCTTCAAGTAATAAAGCACAAACGATATCATTTTTTTGAATATCTTCACAAAAAAGTTTTCGTAACTGAAATTGACATTGCATGGGTAATTCATCATAAGATTTATGCACATTAATGCTGAAAGATGTACGAGGATCTTTTTGAAGGTGTTCGTGTAATTCCGCTAAAGACGTTCCAATTCTAGCATATAAATGACCTGGTTTTTCTGCTGTTGTTATTGGAAAATATGAAGTAAGAATTGAACTCCGTCTTTCATCAGCTAGGGTCAAATACGTACAAAAATAAAAAAAAAAAAAATTCATTGATTTTTGTACTTAATATAGTAACGCCACATTATAAAGTAGTCTAATGTTATTTATCAGAAGATAATACTTGCACGAAACTATCTTTTAATGAGGTTGAATCGAGAGAAATTTTTTTTTGATTGTCATCTCGTGTCTCAGCGCAAAACCTTTGCTCCAAACGTGGCGGTGTTAAAACTTCATTCTCAGAAAGAATACGTCCCGGTGTTTGATCTATTGAGTTATCATCCTCCAATGAGTCAGATAATATTTCTGTAATAACTTTTGCTACAGTTACTGTAACAAATTGATGAGATTGTTTTGTAAATTCGGAGAACATAGCCGGATATACCAAAAGAAATCTTACAACGTTATGAATAAGATTGATTAGCGCTTCTGACGACTCAATAGAACGTGGGGTATTTAGGCATTCTGCTCCATCATTAAAGTCATCATCATCATCATCAATTTCGTCATCTTCATTATTATCATCATGATGATCATCATCAAATTCTACGTAAAAAGGGTAATTAAAGATCGAAAAAATTACCTTCATCAATATTTAAAATTTTTGATAAAAAATTTTGCGTTTGTTGAACGAATGATTCACAATCTTTATTTAAATAAAATAGAGCTTCTGAATTTGAAATAGCAACTTTTTTGAATTTGTACAATATAAATAGTTTCAATGATTGAGTTGATGAATCTGAATCATTTAATGTCGTAATACGGTTTTTTTTACTCCCTTTGATGTTTGATGGTATCAATATTCTTGAAAAAATATTATAAAACTGTTCAAATTTGAGCTCAAATTGTAGAAGAGCCGCTTCAAACTGACTAGGTGGCTCTAATGGTAAAGATTGCGGGACTTCTGTAACTAATTCATTTGCTTGAATTTCATTTACACACATTTCTTCATTACGCATCTTAATAAAATTCAAACTTTTTTGAATAATGTCTGGTAATAATTCAACAATTGTATCAATAGATGTTGTTGAAATATCAGAATGGATTTGTAATTGTATGTCAAATTGAGTGGGACGCTTTATAAAGTCTCGCAAGTTCATAATTACATATTCAAGTTGTAAAGACAGCTGTATAATATCTGGATGATTTTTCATTTTAACAATCTTCAGTCCTTTAACCATATCTGGCATCTCATTTTTGACATATGCTGCAGCTCTTCTTTCAGGCTCATCATCGCCTATTGATAAGACCTGAAAAAATATAATTTTTTTTCTCATACCGTAACATTGTTGATTCCATCCTGACGTAATTGATTTAAAACGTCTTCGAGTGTCCAGCACTTCCAAAAATCGTAAAATTGCTCAAATGGAAACTCATCGCTCCATAAATCTCTTGCACTACAAACTAAATCATCAAGATTGATATTTTCTTCTTTTAAAAAAAAAGTTAGTTGTGGTAAGAACTTTGGGAACATTGTCCGTATGTGTGACATTGTCGCATTTGTGACAATCACAACTGATAATAAGTAATTATTTGCTTGATTTAAGATGACGTAATTTTTATGACAATCTTGTGGAGTTGATATTTTAGACACTCCTCGAGGTGTAAGTGAACTTCCTCGTGGTGACTTTAATCCGTCCCGTGGTGTGTAAGCAGAACACAAATTTGGTACCTCGACAGAACTTTCTTCGCGAGATGTTAAATGAAAATTCAATTCAACATTTTTATCTTCAATTTTTGAATCCTTCAAATTAACTTTTTCAATTATATCTTTATAATCTTCATGAACGTTATCATCATTATGATTATAATAATAATTATCACCATTATAGTGATTGTCATTCCGATTATTGATACCAATATGATTCTGTGTATTAGTATGATTTTTATCAATAATACTATCATTATTATTGTCACTACTATTATAATTATTATAATAATTATTATCATGATTGTTATTATTTTCTATTAGAGTGGGAATTCTTGTGGGACATAAATCTTCACATAGTACAGCTGCTGTATCCTCATAGATAACCATGTGATGCAACAAACGGAAAAGCCTCGTTAATTGAGTATCTAATATTTTCAATTTTTCACGATAGGGAGCTGGTAATTCCAAAAGTTGTTTCTCTAAAAAAGAAAAAAATTTTTTTTGGTTTCTTCGTACCAAGTAAATTTTCCTCACAAAATTGCGAAGTAGGTATGAGGGTATCATCCACATCTAATTGAATGACATGTGCCTGTTTGAATGATTAGAATTTTTGACTTACAGCTGCAATTTGTTCAATTGTCCCAACAACTGAGATACGTTTTTTCATATGTTCACGATCTGCTGCGAATATTGTTCGATCGGTTTCACAAGACGACAATCTAGACTCTTCTACTTTTTTCAGAGGATAATCGTCGTCAACTCCAGCTCTTTGATGTACATTTGAGATCTCAGTTAGTAAAAACTCTTCATCGCACAACCATGAAGTTTTTGACTTAGTGCTCAATGAACCATCATCATCTCCATCATTACAGGCTATGGAGACAACTTCTTTAAGGTCAGCTTTCTTTTCTTCCTTCTTACGCATGGGATATCGCGGAACCTCATTTTCTGTATGCAAATTCATACTTATTTCCGCATAGCTTTCATCCGTATACTTTGGCATTTTGAGACATGCTAATTCAGGAAATTTACAGCAAACTGTATCAGATATACTATTGGAAATTGATGTCTCCAGAACACTGCCGGTACATGGTATCTCAGACACACTGAGACTTGATACTTCGGGCATGCTGGGACATGCTACCTCAGATTCACCAATACTTGATACCTCAGATGTAGTGAGACTTGATATTTCAGTCATAGTGGGACACGTTGGTAATTCAGATGCGTTGGGAATTGTTAGTTCAGCTGTACTTGGACACGTTAAGCCAGATGTGCTAAGAGTCGCTACCTCAGCTACACTGAGACACGCCAGCTCAGTTGAAGTGGCACATACTAATCCAGATGCGATGGGACACGCTACCTTAAAACTAGTGGGACGCGCTAACTTAGAACCAGTGGAACACGCTACCTCAAGAAAATTCAGACATGCTACTTCAGGCTCAGGCAATATCGAACATGATACCTCAGGCAATATCGAACATGATACCTCAGGCAATATCGAACATGATACTTCAGGCAGTTTCGAACATG
The DNA here is from genome assembly GCA_030522725.1 of Ichneumoninae sp. B BG-2022a. Lineage (NCBI taxonomy): Eukaryota > Metazoa > Arthropoda > Insecta > Hymenoptera > Ichneumonidae > Ichneumoninae sp. B BG-2022a. Next base: position 65,563 of record JAPYZD010000517.1, read on the forward strand.
ATACTTCAGGCAGTTTCGAAACTGATACTTCAGGCAGTTTCGAAACTGATACTTCAAGCATTTTCGTACACGATGCTTCAGGTAATTTAATACATGATACTTCTGGCGGTTTCGAGAGCAATTTCGTACATGATCCTTTAGACAATGTCGAACATGATACTTCAGGCAATTTCGGACACGCCCCTTCTGGCAATTTCGGACACGCCCCTTCTGGCAATTTCGGACATGCCCCTTCTGGCAATTTTGTTCTTGCTCCTCTATGTAATTTCGTACTTGATACTTCAAAAAACCTCGTTTTTGCTTCTTTAGGTAGTTTCGTACTTGCTACTTCGGGCAACCTCAAACTTGCGTCTTTAGGTAATTTCGTACTCGCCACTTCTTGAATTTGAACGCAGACTCTCTCTCCCACTTTGACGCGCCTTTTACAGAGCGATTCTCTACGCCGTTTGTGAGACTTCTTGGATTCAAAGACAGGACTGACCGAAAAGATTATGGCTTCTACAAGGACCACTTAGAGACTTCATATACAGTAAAACTTACGCGTCATTTTCTTTTTTCTTCGTTTTTTTTGGAGTTTTTTTTTTTACAGATGGATTTAGTGAGACTATTACATTCAATTCTGATTTACTTAAAGTTTTTGATTGCGAGGTTACTCTTTGAGCAGAAAGTCCCATATTTTTCAAATCAATGACTGATTCATACTTATTCTTTAAATAATCTTTTTTAAGCTTCCCATTTTTTATAACTCCCGTAAAATTTATGTTCATAGGATCCGACGCCAATTCTGGCACTACAATATCTGCGGAATCCTTGGCTTCAGTGTTTGTCGTATGCGGATACTTTTTCACTCGGGTATTTTCAACCAGTCTATGAGATGCCAAACTTTGAGATGGAGGAAACAAATTAAGTCGTCTCTGAGAAGACCGCAACATTGTAGTTTCGCTTCGAGTCCAAAGTGGAGCAGGGGATTGTAGATCCTAAAATAATTCTCGTAACAAACGTTCTTTTACCTGTCGATTAAATGAACTTCTGGGTAATGATGTATGCAAATTTTCGTGTCCTTCGAATGGTCTTACTTTTGGATTCAGCCGTAACATGACAGGTTCACAATAAATTCTATTATTATCTCGTTGCGAAATAGAGGAGCTACGTGATGATGTCCCATTTACGATATCAGGAAAACCTGATTTCTTAAAACTTCGAACAAACGGCGTAGATCGTCTGTTAATATTAAACGGAATGTCGCAGGTCGAGGGAACAGAATTTTCTTGAAATTCATATTTCCTCGATTCATCAACTTTGCACGACTTTTCATATTTTTTTTTTCGAGGCTTTCTGTGCTCAGAGCTGACAGCAAATGTACGAATCGGCAGAGTAGAGTAAGTCTCCTTGTTTTCTGTACTTGAAACGGGGACAGGCTGCCGGCTTGTTTTACTCTGTAATTTTACTTCACGCACGGCGATGGGAGATTCCGAATGAGGCATCATCATTGTCGCTGTTGCATGATTTGAAAAAAGTAGAGAGTTGGTCAGTAACTTATTATTCCCGCTTTTGCGAAAACTTGTGGAACCCACTGGTGCAAATATTGCATACCCACCAAGGGGGCCATTTTTGGCAGTAGTAGTGAACATTTTGGGTCGCGCGAAGTCAAGAATTCTAGACAGCCAGTTCCAGACTTAGAGATGAAGTTGAACTCGGAATTGGAAAAAATCAAACGACAGTGCCCCGACACATAAATAGGGCCGTGGGTCGATGCCCCTCAGGTTATCCGGCAGTTGACTACTAGGCACGTCGCCACATTGTTCACAGTGTGCTAAAATTCCGCACTTTTGCATTTGAGCGAATGCATGGCAAAATTGCGCTGCCTTGTTTGAGCATGACATTGAAAGCTTTATAATTACGTTCATATGAGTTGCTTACACGGACGAAAGCTGAATTGAACCTAAGTGCAGCTCGCCGTTAAGCAGTTGTCTGCGGCGCATAGGATTTTTTTTCGTACGGGTTTAATGCACCATTTTTTATCTAATTGACAAACAACAAAAATATGCGAGAAGAATTTTCAATTCTGTCACGCCTCATGCTACAGGCTTGGACTGACTGTCTATGGCACTAAAAGCCAGCTCTGGATGTTGTATGGAATCACACAACATCCAAATTTCACTACACAGCCGTCCTAAGGCTGTCTTTGTCGGGCCAGACACAGATTCCATATCGGCAACTTCTACTTTAACATCAATAATTTGGATATAAAAATATAATATTGTACTCGAAACCCTAGCGAGTTCTTCTCCGTCAGTTGATTGTGGCCCATTTGGGGGGGGGCATGGGTTGTTTCCAATTCGCTGGAGTAGGAAAATCTCGTAGCGCAAATGTAGCGGTTGGATTTAGTAATGATACTCAAGCACGTAACATTGAAGCGGAAGTACTCACACCTGATCCAGGTTCGAAATAAGGTTTTAAGTTATCATCCGAATAAATTTCCATAGATTTGGGTTGGCGACATGTTCCTGGTTCGCTAGTTGCTTCAAATACTGCGGGTGTAGCATTCGGCACAGTACATTCAAACCTCACAAATTGGGTTGCGTCGGATTTGTCTTCTACTGTTAATCGTAAAATAACAAAAGGTAGGGAAAATTTTAAAACTTGATAATTCACAGATAATAAAAACAATCTTTTGAATTATCCACAAGGCTGGATCGTTCATTTTTTCAATAATCGATCAGGGCATTTATGTCACGTGTCATTGATAACGCTTGCATTAAATATTTGTGTGCGGGCCCAACGTCTTGCCATTTCTTTTGGCGTGTTAGTTGATAGCTCCCTTTCGCTTAATAATGGTCAAACAGAAGCAACAGAACAACCAGAATTAGCAGAAACAGAGGTCAAAGGTCGTAGACGCGTAAGAAGGAGTTTTATCTCAATGTTTTTGAAATTTAGCAGATTTACGTTGCAATTGGCATACCCGATTTTGGCTGGGAACTCATAAGGCGGGCGGACAACACGTCCATTGGTTCTGGTTTTAGTGAACACAGTGCTCAGACATCAACAAAAAAATTATCATCACCTCCGTCCCCTCAAGTTGGTTTTCAAATGCTGCGAACTGGCAACGGCAAAGAAATAATGGCTGATGTACCAGCTATAGGGATGAATATTGCTGAACAATTGCATCGACTTGAACGGAAACAAGACAGTAGACATTTCTTGCCTAATGAGACTTTCGGTTGGCAGCCTACGAATCCGATTGCTGTAGAAGGCTACCAGATTTGTGTAAGCTCATATGTTAATTATCCACATAAGGTTATAAGCGCTGGTGGTACTGCAGTATGGTCAGTACCCGAAGAAATGATCATGAATGTGACACAGTGGGTACAGCAAACGTATCTTACTTCTGCAATATTCTGAATTTGACGGATTTATATGATACGTTGCCAGCTAATTTGCGTTATTGTATATCATGGTTTGTAGTAGACTCTCCAGTTTTGTCTGTTCTCTTGCTGCCTCGCTCCTCCGCATATTTATTAGCTGATGCTTCAGCCAATCGCTTACGCCTCTATTTAAGAATAATAACATAAAAACTTAGTACCTCTAACACTGCTTCTCTCTGCTCTTTAAGCCATGGCAAATATTCTCTATTAATTATTGCAGTACATTGCAAACCTTAAAGCCTTACCTGAAATACTCCTGTCTACTACTTTGGACTGCCGCTGCAAGTTGTTGAAGTCCAGCTCCAGTTGCAGCGGAAACGCCAACAGACTGCACAAATAATGAAATGCTAGCTATGGATTTACCTTGATACCGGCATAGAATTCGCACATAGCGAGAGCGCACGATCGACTCAATCTAACAAGTATACTTAATCTTATACTTACGAAGCCATGTATGTATCATCGTGACGCACTTCATCCGCATATGCCTCATAGCTCGACATCCATTTGAAACACCGTTCTGGCGACTCCACATCTGCAATAGTGTCTTCTAATTTAAATCGTTACCAATTTTATTGAATGCCATGATGAAGGGTAATTTGGTCTTATACATTACTCCGCACGCGTAAGTCATATTCGACATGAATGTGATTGGACTCTCGCAACGAGCTGTATCAACGACATATATAACGATAGTTGGATATGTAACAGCTAAAGAATCTGCATCAAAGAATTAGATCAGATTGTTGCTATACGACCTAAGATTATAGAACCACTTGCAGACCAATTGAAAACTTCAATTTGTCCTGGAGTGTCTATTAAAACTATATCAATTTGGGGAGCTCTTTTGGTCAATAATTCATGAACTTTATCAAATCTAGTCGCAAATAAATTTAAACAAGTCATTATTGCACCATTAGGACCTAGCTTGTATCTTAAAGAAATTTGTTATATGATATCTCACTGTTTCATAACTTCTTTATATTTCACTGTGTCACGTATATCTGGGAGTTATGTTAAAGGCAAAAAAATATGCATTACCGATATTTACAGGATATGGTGTTGACTTGACAGCTGGATCAAGATTTATAACATATGTGCGTTGTCGAGATCCTCCATTAGTAGAAATGTCGTCTTTGTTATTGCCTTCCGCATCTTTCTCTGACATTGGCTCATTGAAATATTGCCACAATGATTTCATTAGTGTTGTTTTACCGCTTCCAGCCATGCTGAAGAAAAAAATAATGAATGGAAAAAAACAAAACAATAAATAGAAAAAAATTTATAGAAAATCGATAATATAGAAATGAAAAATAAATAACAAATAAATCGAGATAAATTTTGAAAAGTTACTAATATATTAACCAAAAAAAAAAAAGAAATAAGATAATAAATAATAAGTGAATTAATTAACATAAAAGAAAATAAATAAAAATATTTTTTACCCTAATATGGCTATTACGGTTGGAATATGCTCATCAGGATTCATTTATAGTCACAGGTTTTTTCATAAGGTGGATATATGGGATATGAAGAATGTATTCCTTTAGATTGTAATGCTATTTCTAATAATGGTAAAATCAAGGCATCTAAAGCAGCAAATTTGACTTGATTAATTTTTAATTCACGTTCATTCCAATCACTCAATTCCATTTCACGATCAAGAATGTATCCCGGAAATATATCTTCAACCATTACTTGTAAGGATGGCCAAGCTAATAATTAATTAATTTAAATTAAACATACTGAATTCTTTAATCTCATGTTGTAACTTTTCTTTGGATATTTTTTTACATGATTCAACAAGTGTATCTATTTTTCTTGCCAGTCTAAAAAGAAAATTCTCAAAAAAAAAAAAAATTTTTGGGAAAGAAAAAAAAAAAATTTTTGGGAAAGAAAAAAAAAAAAATTTTTTTTTAAATTGCACATACCTAAATTCAATAATATTTCTCAATGAATTACCAATAATTTTTGTTAAAATAAAACTAGCATCATTAATGGTTGATATTTGAAATTTTTTTTTGAACCATATAACAGAATTATCCTGTGTTGCTAAACAACCAAAAATACGTTTAAAATCATTTTGAAATTTAAAAAAAATTTTTTTGATTTTTGAATTACCAAACAACCACATTATGAATTCAAGTAACATTGTCAAATATAAATCAGATAAATTAATTATTGTGAAATCAATTAGAAAACAATCAGTTGAAGTTGCTATCGTAAATATAGAAATAATATTAGGTGGTGTCCATTCTGTATCAATACCTATAATATCAATTTCATTTTGATGAAAATATTTCAAGACTTTTAATAATTTTTTATCATCATTAATAAAATGTAAATTATAATTTGATGGTAAGGGTAATGGCAATTTATCATTCTTAGTTTTTAAAAATGCAACACGATCTTTTAAGAAATTATAATTTTCTGATTTTTTTTTATTGAATTTTGTTGAAAATGAAAGTATACTTTCTTGAGTACGATGATTCTCTTCTTTAATAGAACGTATGGGGACATCTTTAATGAAATTATAATCTGTTAATTCAACTTCTGATTTATTTATAAAAATTTCACTAAATTTATCATAGTCAAGATTATACATTTTTATATAAGGACGTAAATTAATAAAATTTGGAAACAATGTCCTAATTATATCATCATTTCCATTATTCATAACTAATTGACTATTGTCTAAATCATTTATATAATGATTTAATAATCGTTCAAAATTTCCTGTTTCGGTAATTTGTCTTATCTTATAATCTTTAAAAATTTTTAGTTTTTTTTCTTCGACCAAATAAATTTTTTTTTTTTTCTCTTTTAAGTAATTTCTAAACCAATATGAAGATACAAAAACATTTCCCTCATCAGCAAAAGTCAATTCAAATTCTTTTTTTAAACTATTTACTTTTTTCTCATCATAAGATTGTGCGTACTGAACAAGCTCACTTAATGACTTAAAAGTCTTCTCAGCAAAATTAGATGCCCATGGAAATTTGACGCGTCCTAAAACTATGATTTGACATTAAAATAATTTACCAAAAACAGGATCAATTTTTTGCATTTCTGAAAAAGCATCAAAAGCTAATGATGAATTTGGTAAATAAAATATTAACCAAATTAATTCATTTTTTTTTTTTGATTCCATTAAACTCAAAATTAAATTTCTTAATGTCCATGAACTTCCAGCAAGTAAAGAATCTACAGTACATTCCTCTAAGTATATATTTTGTGCTTGAATTATTTGTATACTAATTTTAACAGCTGCATAATATGCTTTCTCATTAAAGATCAAATTATTAAATAAATTATTAATATTTTCAGATGTAAGTCTACACCAAAAAAAATTTTTATAAATTATTAAATTATTTTTTATTAAATTTTTATTTACAATAACAATTGGAATACCGATAATTTCACAAAAATTTACAAAATTTAGAGGTCCCAATTCTTGTAGAATTAAATTTAAATTCATGTTATTTGAAGAATGATTTTGTATATACCTAAATTAGTATCATTAGTTTAACTTACTTTGAGACTGTTTTCAAAAATAAATTTTTAATAGCTTTTTTATCGACATCATGAATTTTTGGTGAAACAAAATTGATCATATTAGGTACTAAAATTGAAAAAATAGTAGCTACATTTTTACTTTCATTTTTAAATATTTTTGTAAATGCAATTATTAAATCATCTTCTAACAATTTAATTTCATTTTTCTTTTCTATAATATAATCCTTTATAAATTCAGAGCTCCTATTATCACCCTTAGCTTGAAAATATTTGAAAATAATATTAGACACGATTTCATGACGTGCACCCGTCTCACATAAATTTGGTAATATATCTGAAAGTTTTTTATCAATAGAAATAGGCCAATGACGATTATTAAGTGGAGAAAAAAAATGATTTAATTTAATATTTGATCTTAAATGGATCGGGAGTTTACTTAATATCATCTTAATGTTTTAAAAAAAACTAATGTTGCTCTATCAGAAATTTTTTCTAATGGAAAAAATTCTTCAAAATAAGATAACGCTTTTCTTCTTATACCAAATCTTGGACCAACTTTTATTCTTGGGACATCATATAGGCTCCAACGATATCTTTTCATTGGGAATATAAAAGTCCATATCTAAAAAAATAATAAAATAAAAAAACTTACTTTTGGAAAAATTAAGGAGGCAAATATTGCAACTCCCGTCAAAAAAATAATAATAATAACTATAAAAAAATTATTAAAAATATTCATACCAAACGATAAGGTTGAAGTTGATGTGTATAAAGGTGGACTATATACAATTGATCCATAAAAACCTCCAATAGCTGTTGCTAATAAAGTTAAAGGAATAACTAATGATAACATTATTGACCATAAAATTGTTAATCTTCCCGGAATTTTTAAAGTACCTATAAAAGTATTTTTCAAATTTTATTTTATTACTAACCAACAATTGTGTCATTAATAATTATTTTTAAAGTTTCTAATGTTCCAATAGTCCAAGCATATACACGAGTCTATTTGTACTTAAAAGCTGCATAAACTTACAGTATATTTCGATGGTTTCTCATATATAAAATATGCAAGAAATAAAAGGAGTAAAGTATGCACAATTATATAACTCGGTACCAAGTGATATCTTGATTTTTCATCAATTATTATATATATTATTATAAATATCATACTAATGATTAATGTAGTACTTAGTCGGAAAATTAATCCTGATTAAAAGAGGAATTCACTAGAAAAAAAAAAAGAGAATCAGAAGAAAATTAAAAAAAAAAATTATAAATTCAAATATAAGTAATTAGAATAGAGAATTACCTGTAATACCACTAATAGACTTAAAAATTGTCGACGACTGTAAACCATGAACCTAAATTAAATTTTATTATTTATAATTTTTTTCCTTTTCATTTATTTTTATTACAACTTACAGAAAGTAACTGAATAAAACCATAAAATGGTATAGCAAAAAAAGTTAATACACGATCTAAACCAATAGCTCTCTAAAAAGATTTTTTTCAGAAAAATTTAAAAAAAAATTTCTTAGAAAAAATAATTTTTCTTCTCTTACAGTGACACCCAAAGATGAAGCATTAATGATATATGGTAGAGCACTCCATAAGAAGAGAAATATAGTCCAGAAATTCAACCAAGCTTGATGAAATTGATGAAATAAGGGAGATTCCTATAATAATTATTATACTAATATACATACACTTAGAGCAGTGACAACCATAAGCCCCATTAATGCTAATCTTATCAAGGATTGTAACCAAATTGCTAAAAATAATAACATGGAACAAATTGGTGCTCCGTGTATCTCAAGTAAAGCAACAGGTACAAAAAAAAATGCTAATCCAAACGATTTTGCATCTGTAGCTAGGGCAGACTCTTCTAATAATGGCAGTTGATTTTTTCTCAAAAGAAATATTTTTTTTTTTTCTACTTACAAAGAATTTATCGTATGAAGAATAATATTTGTTGAAATTATTGAAACAAATGATTGAAAAATTAATGTAAAAATTCCAGATTGTATTATGTTCAAACCAAATCTAAAATAAGGTTTTTTTTTTAAAATTATTTCATACGGAGTATAGCTCGATAATATATAGTTTTGACCTCTAGCAACATGACTAGAAGCGATAGAAACAACATAAGCAGCTGACCATATTCTAGGATCAGTAAACAATTTTTTCCATTTGACAGGATCTGAAAAAATTTGTAAAAAAAAAGAGAAATTTTCACACCATATAAATCCCGACCATACCCCAGATCATTATTTGAACTTGGAGTTTCATAGGATATAGTCTTAAGTAAAATTAATATAAATAAAGATGCAATTGTTGTGAAATTTGCTACTGATCAATAAATAAAAAAAAGTATAAACTCACAGGGTCCAATTAATGAAGGTCCAGAATGAACCAAAATGCCCACTAGAAACAACGTCAAAATCATAACACCAAAAGCAACTGAATGGAAGGTTGGAGTTTCTTGTAAGCTCGAAGATCCTGCAACAACTTGTGTAAAATATCGCAAAATCTGAAATAAACTTCATTATCGAAATTCCTTTTTAGATTACCAATTTGAGTTTGGAAGGTAAACAGGTATTACTCGGAAAGAAACAAAACATAGACGCAATACACGTTGATTTAGAAGTTATTAATGCACAATCGGCTGTATGTACATCAGTGATGTCCCAAGGTAATGTAAATGATATACTCCCGACTAAAAATTGGAATGCTTTTGTGCTGAAAACTTGAAAAAAAACAAAATAAAAAAAAAATAATTTACCCAATTCTCGTGGTGCATGAAAGAATAACATAATGAGTGTTGCAACACCAGTCCCAAAAACACGTGGATGTATGATTGCAAATACTTTCTACAGTTGATTTAAATTATTATGAAAATCATACCAAAGGACCGCTTCTAGTTAGTTGTCCCAAAGCTTGCTCAAAATTAAGTAATGGTAAAGTCAAAAATAACCACGTAATTATGACAGGAAAAACGAATAATAGTCCAAGCTCAGTCTGTATAGCCAACCAAGGAAAGAGAGAAATAGTAACTAAATAAAAAATAGAAAATAAAAAATTTTTTTATAAAAAACTGTATAATCAAAAAGTATATGACAAAGAATCATAAATCAATTACCTGGTCCCACGGATGATGCCATGGTTACGAAAATGAAAGTACTCAATGATGTCCACCTTGGTCTTTCTCCAATTTTAGTTTCTAACGCAGTAGGTACGGGTGATGGTCTTTTGATTTTCGAAGTTGAAGTTTCAATAGATAATGGATCTGTTGGATGCATACAAGTAAGAAACAAATCAAGTTCTCGGGGATATGTTCTGGCAAATCGTTTCGATTCTTTATAAAAGTTTTTTCTAAGCTCGCTACACAATTCATCTATGGTATGACCGATTTCACTTTCAACATCTTCTGCACGATCTTCAACAGACAAACTGCTTATCGACTCTGGACTTTGTTGATATCCATAAGAGAGCGTTGGATTATCAGCGCTCAATGACATAATGTTTTGTTTGATGGAATTGTGGCTTACCACACACTATTGCGTAATTGATTTTGATGATGCATATAAATCAGGAAACCATTTGCTACAATTCTGATCAGGTATCATTCATTGCCGCTTACGTCGAAATTCACGTCTTTACTTTTTTTTTTCGAGGATATTATCCACTGCCGCATGGCAACCAATATGTATGGTAAAACTTCGGCATCATTGTGTTGCATTTCAAGATCCTCCGAAACGGCGGTCAATAAGTGCGAAATTGGGTATGAATAAAGCGCTTTGCTCCATATAATAGAAGCACCTATCCGATACTTGAAACATATGTGATGATTCGGGTAATATACTTACCTGTCTGAGATCTATAAGTATTTCAACTACTGTACTCCATTGCTCCAATCGAGCGGCAAGATCAAGAGCCATTTGAGGTGCCCACACAGTACGCTTTACTTGCCATAATGTACGAAATCGAGCAATAACATCCTCTTGATCTAATAATGCATGATACTGAAAAAGCTGTTGCAGAAGTTGTACTAAAAAAAAAAAGGAATTTATGCAACAACTTACACCGATCTGCAAACACACAGAAATCCATTATAAAATTTCTCAATATAGGATGTGGTATAATAAAAATGTCATAGAGAGAACGAAGATATTCTAAAGAAAGATTTAAAATTTTGTCGATGTAAGCTTTTTGTTCTGTATCGAATATCTGCACTTCTTTTATTGCAATAGAGAATAAATCGACATCCGTTGATTGTATCAGTTTTTTCTGAATTTAAGAATTCAAAATCCTTTAACATACTTCAAATAAAGAAAAATATAAAATTAAAGAAGTAAAATCTTTCTCTGTTATTGTACTTATGCCTGTATGCTGAGTTTTAGTGAAAATATATAAACTAACCAGCTCATACAAACTTATGTCGTCAAATTTAGTAGCAATCCATGTGTTACTTTTCTTTGGGACATCTATAGCAATTGAAGCTATTAAATTTTCTAAGTCATAAATTGTCCTTGATTGACAACATAATTTAATTGCCATAACTTTTTCAAGAATGTTTCGGTAATGATTTGTAAGACAGAAAATAACGTCTGCAGTTTCTGAGAAACTATTCAATGACAATAATTTATTCTTACTTTTGTAAAATCCAGCGTAATACAATAATTAAAATGTTTTTCACATGAATTCTTTTGAGTAAAAACTCAATTGTATAAATCTAATTAATTTTAGAAATAGAATTTATTTACATTCGAGCGATTACGATTAAGTAAATCGATAATTATAGATGGCACATTTAAATTTAGTTTATGAATTAAACACTTTTCTTTATCAATTAATAAACCATTTATTGATTTAAAGTCCCAAGTACTAGGATCTAAAAATAAGTTTTTTTTAAATTTTTTTTGAGAAATTCTCTAATCCCTACATTGAGTATCATCCAATAAATTTTTTGTGATGGATGATGAATTATTGATTAATCGAATGATTGAAATAAAATTTCTTTTATTGAATGATTTATTGATTATATCTTCAAAATCTACTAAATATGTATGAGCTCTAAAATATAAAGAGAATTTCTTATTAACCTATCAGGTCTATGAATTAATAATAAATTATCAATTCTTTGAAGCCGTAGTTCACCCGGTCCTTCAAGGTATATAAAATAATCTTCTGAATTCATTAAATTTCGAAATGTAATTCGTCCATTAGCAGCATCACAGTATAAACAATAAGTTATTCCATTTCTATTGACATGTTTTAAAATGATTCATACAATTGAAACATCGATATATCGATTGCAGTTAATCGTCTCCATTGCGTTAATGAAAAGTCTATAACTGGCAAACTAATTAGAAATCCTGTTGAATAATCATAACGATAAGGCATAAGTGTAAAGTTGTCGGTTTCTAATAATATATAATGAGAAGTATCCTAAAAAAGGGAAATATTTTTCTCTTTTAAATGAAGAAATTATTTTTTTCTAAATTATTTAGTACCTCCCACCAACAATGTAAGACATGTGGTGATGATATCCATTGTCGTTGTATAATTTCATTTCCATCATACTTCAAAAATTATTTTAATAAATAAATTCGTACATAATAAAGTCCCAAACCTTTATCAGTTATTATAATTAATATTCTATGTAATTCATTATTATTTTCTAAATAATTTTGTATCACCCAAAATAGTCCCAAAACTTCATTCCAAAAATCTTTTGAAAACCATAATATATTTTCAGGTTCCTTAAGATTCAAAATCCCCTGAATAAAAATTTTTTTTTCTTTAAAAAATTTTTTTTTTCTCACGACATTTGATTTTTCTTCTCCTGATATGATTGCACAATGAATTAAGAATTCTGGTTTGTACAATAAAGGAAATTGTGTACATGTTCTAGCAAAACGTATAGATTTTGGTGCAACAGAAAGATTGAATCTAAATTTTAAGAAAATTTTTATTATCATAAATTACTTGATGAAATCAGAACGTAATTTTAATTGTGAACATAAATTATCATTGTCCTGAAATGGCTGTATAACATACAAGCCAAATCCTCTTATATAATGTACTATAACTGGATGGGATATATGTTCATCAATAAGAATTGCTGTTGTTGGATTATTATTAAATTCATTTTGTATTGATGACATTTCGTAATTATATACATCCTGGATTACTATCGTTGGTAATTCACATGCGGGTGCTAGTTTATTTTTTAAATTATCAATATACATTGAGTAATTATCACATTTTGAATTTTGAGATAAACCAGTTTTCTCAAAATTCATTGATGTCGCCGCACATGCAAAAATTTATTCAATCTTGCAATGGCTCAAAAATTCTTCTATACAATCTGAACAATTATTAATGCTTGTATTATAGCGGCAATGGAACCAGAAAAAGAAGAAGAAATCTGTGTTTCTGTCAAAACAAAGAACACTTGTGATATAAAGTCACGATCTTCAAAAAATAGACATGTTTTGAAAAAATTAACCAATAAAAAATCTTTGAGAAATCAGAATTTAAGATTTAAACGTCTTAAGTTTAATAATGCGCCATTATTACAATCCAATAAAAAAATCAAATTGCTTCAAAATGAATCTTTTTCCTGTAATTTCATTGATATAATTGAAATCATACGTGATGAGGTATTAATTTTTATTTTTTTTTTTTTTTTTTTGCAGATTTGGACATTTCTTCAAATTCGTGATATCAATCGATTAGCAATATCATGCCATTCAGCTTTTAATATCTTTGATAATACCCTTTGGCGAGCTGTGTATATTCGTGACGTTGCGGAAAGTTTGAAAAAAAATGGCTTTCAGCCACGAGCAGTATTGCAACAAATCAAGCAACGTAATCAAAATTATAGTCTGACCATAATAAGTTGGCTTATTCCCTCAGCGTTCAAGCTATATAGCGGTGGACTGCCTAATGTATCAGACTACAAGCTACTTTTACTTGACGAGTTTATTATTATTCAAGAAGAAAAACTCAAGGTCCTTGAGGAGCGATGTTTGCTTCTCAGTGAAATGGCGAAATTTAGAAACGAGCTCCTTCAACTACTAGAAAATTGCGACTCCCCTCAAGTTAAAATACAATTACAACAACTTCTTGACTCCCGACCCGACAGAGAGGAAGAAGTTGCAGAGATAAACAGGAAGATTCGACCTCGAATTGCACAAACTTTGGCAATTCTACGACAGTCTATGACAGCGTCTTTGAGAAGATCGACACTTTAATATATGCAACTACTTATTTTGATCAACGATTTCACCTCTGGTTCTAAAGGTTGCGTATCATAAGACAAGGCAATAGCCTGAAATAGAAAAATCTTTAAATATTCCAACATACATTAGGACATTTCAGAATTTTTGCCAGATGATTGAGTTGCTGACGCATTATTGTTTCATTATCGAGTTCAATGAAACTTTCTGGATCCAGTCTCACATTTGTTCTAACCTGCTAATAATTGGGCTAAAGAAGCAATACATACATTAAACATTTCTGCATCAAATAATGCTGCAATCTGGACCACAGTAGGACACCAATGTCTGAGATAAGTTTTAGAAAAATTAATATGCTTACTTTTTGATTAATTTGATCTCCCATAACGACATCTTTTCAAGCAGCTGATCTCGTCCTTCGCAGACATCTTTCTTTGATAATTGATGGCCAAAGCCAGTTATTCTTTCTGAAATAATACATTCTGGCTTTATTTGAGTTGCAAATGGGTCCTCTTCTTCTTCTTCTTTGAATTCCTCTTGATATTTGTATATCAAAGGTGCGAGAGAAGAACCTCCATTTTGCAAAATGCGTCTGGCTAAAACTAAACACCATGCTGCTGCACCAGGAGAAACGAGTAACGAAATTTCAGTCAATTTTTTCACAAAAATTGCACGCATTTCTATAGGTAACAACCTTGATTGTAAGGATAGTTGAACAAGACGAAGGAAACGGCCACGAATAGGCATTGAGAATATTTTCGGTTGTAACAGCTTTAATAAACGAGCATAATAATTTTTCCCAGTCTCATTAAAATGTGGATCTCCCAACTTCGCTTTCACCATCAGGTAAAATAATCCAGACAATGATTGTATTCCTAATTCAATATCATCATCTTCATGAAATGCTTCTAGAAAAAAAGGTGCTATAGCCAAAGGAAATGATAAGAATGGTAATAAGCGATTTGGCAGTTCATTTAATATTTCTTTTTTAATTGGTTTATTAAATAAATTATTATTATTATTCAAAAATGTTAACCAACAACAGGTGAAAACTTCTTTATATGAATCTGAAAATTTTGAGCGTCTGATTGAGGCAAAAAGCTTTGTATCAAATTCATCTTTAATTTCCGAAGGTGTTGGTAATTCCTTTAGAAAAAAGTATAATTTAATCAAATAATTTTTTTTTTTCTTATCTTTTGATTTTTCAATTAAAGTTGATAAACTTTGACAAATATAAAATCTTAAATCTTCAAATTTTTTTAAATATATATTTTTGAGAAAATAAATCAAATGAGAAAAAATTTTGAATTTTGAATTCAAAATAGATTCTATAATTAAATCAAATAAATTTAGCGGAAATCCTTTAATATTTTTTTTTTTTCGTATAGAACTTTCAATTTTAATTGAATTTATCAAATATTCGAAACTAAATATCTGAAATTACTTTTTTATTCTTTTTATTTTTACTTACAGCAATTTTTTTTGATTTTCCTTCTAATCTTTCTCTTAAATGTTGTATAATCGCATTTGAAGTATCGCTTATCCAAACATTTTCTGCGATCACTCGATTCTCAATTTTGAGTTCATTATAGTTCAGTAGTAGATTTCTTTGTAAACGCAATACGGTTATAGGGACAAATATTTTATCCAATGCCAGTTTAAATCCATTTAGAGACTTTGTTACCTGAAAGAATTACAACTTTAAATAATCTTACTTTTAAATTGACAAAATTATTTGTTATGTCTTTGGAAATTTCTTCTAAAGAAATATCGGAAGCTGAAATTTTTATTCTTTTAACCATCAGGTTGACGATTACAGGTCCACTATAATGTACCTGAAAACAAAAAAAAAATATTCGAACTTTTAATGTCAGTTTTTGTAATGATATGTTTAATAAAATTATGAGTCGTATTTTTTTTTTTAAATTTTTAAATTTTCAATTCATGAAAAGACATAACATTTGTTCGGGACAATGAACATTAGGTATATGATTATCAGAATATTAATTATTTTTATTTATTATTTTTTAAGGTGTTTATGATGAAAAATCTTTATTTATTGTCTTGAACTTTAAAAAGTGAAGACTTAATTGAGACTACAATTAACTGAAATAATTTTAATGATGACAAATTTGAAAAATCTCTAAAGACTGTATGTCTCTGTAGATTTATTACCCTCTAAGAAGCACTGAATTTATGAATGATGATGATGAATAGTAGGCATTTGTCATATTTGATATTAAAGTTGAATAAAAATGTCGTTTTGACGTTTTTTTCTAAGATAATTATCAAAAAACTTGATTGAGTTTACCAATACTGATTATAATATCTTTATTTTTTCATGATGATTCAATTAATTTTCCTAATTTAATTGCGGAAATCAAACACCATCTTTCGACTGATTTTAAATGTTCATTGCATTTTGTTTTTTTTAATATCTAAAATAAGAAAATAAATTTTTTTTAAAATTGGAACTTTTTTATGTAAATTTTTTTCGTGTAATTTTGTTAGCAATGCATCAATCATCCATAAAGTATCCGTGGTAATAGAAACAAAATTATATAGCTTACAACGACAAACATAAACATTAATTAGAATGCAGTGGTAAATCCCATACCCATAATTGATGTTCGTAGTATAATTCATAACCTTGACATTTGGATTATGTACTGAAGTTTATTTTAATATATAAATCTAACTCCAAATCAATTTTTTCACGAAATAAAATATGAAAAAAATGTATGTCCTATATCTCTTATCTGTTTCACGTTTCGTTTCAGGAGCTTTCAGACAGATAAAATAAAAGTTAATTAAATAATATAAATTACACTATAAAATATTATAGAGTAGAATTAATATGTTTTAACAATTTACTGATTATTTCAGCTTTATAATGTTTTAAACGAGCAACCTATTGCCATAATTCTGGTATTGGATGTTTTAACAAAAGTTTTTCTTTTTGGGTTTTTTTTTTTTTTACAATTTTATTTGATAGATTATTATTAAGCTAAAAAAATATTGAACATCTTTGTTCAAATAATTTGTTGAAATAAATCTTTCTAACTTGTCATTATATCTAGTGCCTAATAAATTATACAATTATGAAATTAATATTCAATTTATTTTTATTAATTTTAATTAAATTAATACGTTCATCAAAGCAACTGAGTATATCCAAACAGGTTTCTGTATGTATACCACGACCTCAGCTAATAGCCTTATACCCTTATTTAAAAGTGGAATACATATTGCTTTGTAGAAAATCACAATGTGTAGAAAGTAAACGAAACTATTGTGTATATAAATCTAATCGTAATGCTCGCGCACCTTTTAATTATCAATAAGAATTTTTACATTCCTTGAGGTATAGCTGAATAACGACATCAAAAATAAATAAAAAAACTTTGAAATTGAGTATTATTAAATTTTAGAAGATATTTTCTTATATAAGAAAGACTCAAGAATGGCTTATGATATCTTAAGAATATGTTTTTTTTTTTTTTTAAAAATTTTTTTTTTTTTCCCTCCAAATAAATTTTATATTGACAAATTTGCATGATAATTTTTCCCTCACCAAATCATTTTTCATGAGAATCTATTTACTCATAAAAGGTATTTGGAGTCATTTGATTTTACAAGACTCAGTAATTTATATTTGAAAAATAAAAATACAAATTGAGTTTCGTTTTTTAGAATTTGTAATTGTGAAATTTCAAGTGTTGTAGTGTGTTAGTGCATGCGGTGTCTGGAAAATTTTGCATGAATTTAAAAATCAATATAAACATAAAATGAAATGTTTTCCGTTTTTATTGATATTATTAGCCAGAATTGGAGTAGGTAGTAAAAATTTAAGAGGCAAAGATAAATGCGTAGTCCATCCAGAAATAAGAAAAATAGAAGCTGGAATATTGCCACTTCTTATAGAGATTTGTCGCTCTACAGATTGCAAAAAAACAGATTTCAGTAGATTCACAAAAGAATATTGTGTCTTGGAATCAGATCTCGAGAAAGCTGCCACCAAGTATGGCAATCAACAAAGGAATAAAGAAGAAAATCAACTAGACGAAAATAATGGGACAGAAACAAATGAGGAATCTCATGATATTGATAATAATAATAATAATTATATTACAAGCGAGGAGGTTAATGAAACTTTAAATCAAAAAAATGAGTATTTTCACGATACCTCTGAAAATGGCAAAGTTGGAGAAAAAAAAAATTCTTCCAATAATGACATAAAAATCCATGATGCTGAATCATCAAAAAGTGACAGCACTGTTGGACCACAAAAAGATTTTTCGGAATTTGAGGATGATAAGAAGAGATCGATTAGACTGGACAAAATATACAAAACTGATGAAAAGAGCTATAATCACATTGATGCTCACAAGACGGAAATAAGTGATTTCGATGATATTAATGATTATATAGACGATGTTTATGACTATGATGACGGGGACAATAATGAAGAACCTGATGATAAGTTACATCCTTATGCGCCGTCGATTAATTCAAATAGTGAACACGATTCTTTAGCATATGAAATGATTGACGAGAAAACCAGATCATCTGAAATTCTTATGCTGAATGATATCAATCAAAGTTTCGAACCTCTTAATCATAGCAGTTCTAATGAGACGCAAGAAGAGAGATTGATCAAATACGACAAAATTTATAGAACTGAAGAAAAAACTTACTTTAAAATTGAATCTAATCTGACAGAACAAAGTGATGATGATGAATCTTTTGATGATGATGAATCTCTTGATAAGGATGAATATATCGATGATGAATTTTCTGAGACGACCAGCGATGATGCTGAAGATGATGATGATGATGTCGATGATGATAATTATTATTATTATTCCACTTCTCAAATCTAGGCATTAAATTTGACCTCGTAAGCTCAAAAATCTTTATTAGTAAAATTTTTTCAAGTTCTATTGATTTCTCAAATAATCAATTCAAAAATGAGTAGAGCATGCATTAAAAATTTTTAAAAGTTTAATTTCAAATAAGTACATAAAAAAAGAATAGATGCTTAAATGGTCAACACATTTAACAAATTAATAATATATGAAAAAAACATTCGAAAGTTGAAAAAAAAAAATATATTAAAAAAATATTAATAGGCAAGCATAAAAAAGGTCTCCATGGTATTGAGTTTTAGACTTCTTTATAACTTAAAAAACTTAATAATTTCATCTCAAAAAAAAGAAAATCATTTAATTCGTGAAATAACATTTTATAATCTTCATGCTAATTCTTGGTGGAGTAAACCATTTGAAGGTTTATTAGATTATAATCAAATTCGCATACCTTTTATAAAACAATATTGTGACGGGAGTACAAACTTTAGAATTTTAGATGTTGGATGTGGAGGTGGTTTATTAAGCGAAAATTTAGCGAAAGAAGGTTTAACTGTATTGGGAATTGATCCATCCGAAAATTCTATTCAGGTAATTTTTAAATCAAACTAAAAATTAAAAAAAAAGGTTGCAATAGGACATAAAAATGAAAGTATATTGGAAGCGAAAAAATCTGGAAAATTTAATGAATTAATTGGTTTAAATAAACTGGAATATAAATTATTATCAATTGAAAAAATAAATAATAATTTATTTGATTTAATTGTTATTTCAGAAGTTATCGAACATATTGAAAATAAATCTTCGTTTTTGGATGAATGTATTATTCGCTTAAAACAAAATGGGACTTTAGTTATTACTACACCAAATCGCACACTATTTTCCTATTTTTTTGTTATATTTATGGCTGAAAAAATTATGAGACTATTACCTAACGTAAGTTATGAAAAATTCAAAAAAAAAAAGTTTCTAAAAAAATTTTTTTCAAAGTTTTTTTTTTTTTTTCAGAAAACACATGAATATAATCTTTTTATAAAACCAAATGAACTTATAAAAGTTTTAAAAAGTAGAGGTTTAAAATTATGTGCTTTACAAGGTACTTTTTATTTGCCATGGCCAATTCGTAAATGGTTTAATATATCGAGTACTTCGATAACTTATATGGCTTCTTTTAAAAAAATTTAACTATATCAAATCTGCTTCTGCTCTTAAATATTCACCTACATCAGCTTGATGATAAACTGATATAGCTTCTGGATCTGCTAAACGTAATTCAGCAGTGGTTCTTGATAAAGTCCCAAAACCTATAGTTATTATTTTTTTTTTCTCAAACATACCTAATGGTATATCATTCATAGAGAATATAACAACGCTTGCATTTTGATTAGCACCCTCTGTCATTCTACCAATATGTCTCTAAATATTGGACTCATTAATTAATAAAATCTTACTTTAATAATATGATTCCCATATATGAATGATTGCTCTCCAGCTGGTTTCACCCAAACTTTATGCAATGCATAACGTGCTAACCATTGCACAAATGTTATTTTCACTTTGAATTGCTTTGTTTTCGAGAATTTTCCTACAAGGGTGCCCAAACTTATCTAATTCATTACTAAATAAAAAATGCGCTCACTAAATTTTTACGAGGAACAGTTGCGCTAAGCTTGCAAACTTTAGCACTTATATAATACACGTGATCTTTTTGGAGCCGGAATACATGGGGGTTCTCTTTATTATTGACAAGTTGCATCAAGTTATCGCCAAAACTAAAGAAATAAAATTCAAAATTTTTTAATACTTACAATTTGGCTAGCTTTTCAAATACCACCTTTGATTCTTCTTCCTTTAAAATCCTCATCAATTTATTTATCAGGTACGGTACCTGATACCGTATGATGAGTTTCTTTTGGCACCGTAATGTACATGAATAGCGAAATTTTTGTTTAGCGACAGCAATACAATATAAAACCAAGAGAGTACACAAAGTTTTATCAAAATATAATTCTTCAAAATATTTTAGAAACAACATTTATGCCGCAATCACGTCCTTCAGCTCTAATTATAGGGGCTACAATAGGTGGATTAGTCTCTGCACGTGTTCTTCAGGTAGTTAATAGTTGAAGTAATTATAAATATATCGACAGCGTGCGGGATTTCGGGTCATACTAACTGATTCCGCGTCTTCATGGGATGAGATTTATCAACGACCAGATAAAGGACTGTGTAAGCTATAAATAACAAGACTTAAATTTGATAAGGCCTTCTACCAAAAGCAACACGTATTCTTCAATTTCTTGATGTTGTTCCTGATAAAGCATTATATAGTCCATATGCAAGTTGGAGAGATTCTTCAGTAAGTCAATCGAATTAAGTCGTGAACAAACTAAAAAGGGTCACCTCGGTTTACCTGCACTAGCAACAAAATCATTGCATTCTACTAATAGCCTTCCACCAAAAGAAGGTTGTTTAAACTTATCATATCATTCTCTACTAAAAGAACTTCAACTTGAACCAATATATGAGAATCTTCATAGCTGGGAGTCTCAATTACCTAGTTTTGTTCCAGTAGAGGTACCATTAAGATTTTTAATTTTCAATTATTCAGTTTAATTTTGGTTTAATTTTTGATCGTGTATTGAATTTAAATTATCGAGGGATTTTGAATCAAATTGATGATTTATCGTGGTTTATGGATCCACCTCTAAGTGCCTACTTTTTTCTTAATCATCAAGTCCCTAATACTAAATCAATGCTGGAAAAAGAAATGAAAGTTATTGAAGGACCTCGTGGTAATATTAATTTAAATACTGATATTATTATTGTTGCTGATGGAGCTCCCTCATGGGGTCGGAGGTGAAAACAATTTTTTGATTACTTTAATCTAGACGAATTTTGCCACAATCTTCTCGCAGTAGTCCTCCTACATATAAAGGTAAAAAAAAATCTTTCAAAAAATCTGAAGGAAAGCTTTTTTCTTTTTACATTTTTATTTTTTTCTAAATTTTTAAAAAGAAAAACTTTTTGGTTTTCTTTAAAAATAAGTTTTTTTTTTTTAATTTTTAGTAGATTTCGTTTCAATTAATGGAATAATCCCAAAAGACATATTAAAAATTAATGAGTTACAAAAATCAATTCCGACATTTTATGTTGATAACTTACAGTGGTAATTATTATTTTATATATATTATTAATAAAAGGATCTTATTCAATCCAATAGATTCTGATAATTATGGCTGTTCTGTATTTGCAAAAATTCAATCATCTGATTTACCTAGTAGAAAATTTTTAGCTAGAAAAGAAGTAGGGTTTTTTTTTTTTTTTTTTTTTTTTTTGAAAAATTTTTTGGGTTCTTACAATAAAAATATTTTAAATATAATTAATTATTTATTTGATAATATTCCAGTTCAATGTAAGAATATTATAAAAAAAATGATAGATGTTCCAATTCATCAAAATGATAATCCAATATTCGCTATGAATAGAGTAGCATTTATTGGTGAGGCTGCTAAACTTATCTTTCCTGTTTATGGTGATTGTAAGCGTTTTAATTTTTATATTAAATATTTTTTATTAGTTGTTGGTGTTGAAATTGAAGATGCTTGGAGAATGTCACTTAAAATTGTCCCAATAACAAACAAAAAACTAAATAATAATTATTCTATAGCAGAGGAATTAGATAAATATGGTAAAGAACGTAGAGTGAGTTTAAAAAAAAAAAAAAAAAAAAAAAAAAAAAAGTTTTTTCGTGGTAGAGATACTGAATTAAAAGCTCAATATTCGATAAAATATATAAGTAATTATTTAAATGACAGGTAAGATTTTTTTTTAAATTTTTGTTGTTTTATTTATAGTTTTTATTCTAAATTAATTCCAATTCGTTTGTTACCAATTTATCATCGTTATGGAATATTAAATAAATTGATTAAATCAAATTATATTCCAATTGCACCAACTAATGTTGCATTAACAAATTCAGGAAAAAAAATTACAATTTCAGAAATTAAATTAAGAAATAAATATTCATCTCTTATTGGACGTTTTAAATTAATTTTAAAAAATTTTTGGAATATTTTTACAACACCTTTAATTTAAAAATTTTTTTTAATTAAAATTATTTTTCTAAAAAAATTTTTTTTTTTTTTTTATTTTAAAACAATTTTTTTTTTTTCTATATAATAATTTTGTTAATCTATAAGATAATTTAATTAATTTTAAACGTGAAATTGGTTGAGGTCTTCTTATAATTTGTCTAGTTGTATAACCATGACGTTCTATACGTAATAATTTAGCTCTCAAAATTGTTGTAGATTTTACAGATTCAGGTGTTTTAAATAATATATCGTCTTCTTCGTTATAAAATAAATGCGATAAATAATTATAATTTTTTTCATCATTTATGATTGGAAAATTATTTAATTTATAATTTAAATTATTACTTATTAATTTTTGTATTGATATACATGTGAGAGATTGTTTATCCAAACCAATATCAATTATAACTTTTTTTTTTTGTTTTGTATGATCTTCTGATGATAATTCAAATTTTTCTTTTCACCTACGAAAATTATTATGCGATATCATTTTTCGTGCGAAATAAGATCGCATACCCTGAAAAAAAATTGCTAATGTTTTTTTTTGTCAAGTGTGTGTCTTATATATATAATTTCTATTAGATAATACTCTTCTTATTTGCCTTTTGATTGAACACCTGGTGAGCCGTGTCATCATTTGTAGATTTTGCGCTTGGACCTTGTCGGAACAAACTCTAGAATTAAATTTATTTTATTTATTTTAAACTTACTTCATCGGGTGCTTCTCTTTCACATGGCTCTATTTGCCAAATTTCCTTAGCATATTCATTTATTGTTCTATCAGAAGAAAATTTCCCCATAGATGCTGCAGCCTAAAACAATAATTTTACAACTAATTTTTTAAAAAATTCTTTTTTAGAAATAAATTTTTAATAAAATCTTTTAAACTTACAGTTATACATAATTTAGTCCATTTTGATTGATCTTTATAAGTATTATCAACTAAATCTTGAGCATCACAAAATGATGGAAAATCATGACAAACAAGATAATAATCACCATTATGTCCATCTCTATTTGTTTGTAATAAATCAATTAAATTAGTAAAATCTTTTTGTGCATCATCTTCTCCCAAAGATAAATTTCCTGATGCAATCCATTTAAAAACATCTAGTAATCTTTCATCTATTGGATATTGTCCTTTACATGCTTTTTGCCGAGCTTTAATAACTTCATCTTCTCTTAAACCAAATATGAACATTGTATCTTCACCACATTCTTCTCTTATTTCAACATTTGCACCATCTAATGTCCCAATTAGTAAACCACCATTCATTACAAATTTCATACAAGACGTCCCAGAAGCTTCAGTCCCAGCTGTTGATATTTGATGTGATAAATCACTTGCTGGTATTATAACCATTGCACTTGAAACATTATAATTTGGCAAAAATATAACCTGAATAAATTTATAAAAAAAATAATTTCTTAAAATATAAATTTCAAAAATATTGAATTATTAAAATCAAATCAAAAGTTTTTTTTTTCTATATTTTTTTATTCTATATTTTTTTATTCTATATTTTTTTTTTACCTTTAAAATGTCATTAACATCTTGATCATTATTAACTATAGCTGCAACATTGTTTATCATTTTTATAATTGTTTTTGCTGTTGCATAACCTGGTGCAGCTTTACCACCAATCATACATGCTCTTGGTTGAATATTTGATTTTTCTTTTATATTATTTTTAATTTTTAAATAGCGATGTATAATGTATAGTATATTCATCAATTGTCTTTTATATTCATGTATACGTTTAACTTGTATATCAAACAACATTTTATGATGATCAATTTCAATTCCATTACAATTATCATATACCCATTTTGCTAAACGTTCTTTATTTTCTAATTTAATTTTTTGCCAGGAATTAATTAATTCAGGACGATCAATATACTTTAATATTATTTTTGTTTGACTTTGATCTTTTAACCATTTATCAGAACCAACCCATTCACTTATTAAATGTGAAAGTTGTCTATTACAACAATGTATCCAACGACGTGATGTTACACCATTTGTTTTATTTAAAAATTTATTTTTTTCATTAATTTTGTCATAATATAATACAAAATCTTTGAATACTTCTTTTTTTAAAATATCTGTATGTATTGCTGCAACACCATTTACTTTATTACTTCCTATGATTGCTAGATTTGCCATTTTTATCATTTTTACACATCCTTCTTCATATATAGACATCCTGGCTAATCTCGCTTGTGCTTCAATACTACTCTCTGGCCATATTTGACGTACTTCCGTTAAAAATCTGAAATTAATGTCATTAATTATCAACAAATGTCTTGGTAATAATGATTCAAGCAATGATTGTGGCCATTTTTCCAACGCTTCTGGTAAAACAGTATGATTTGTGTAATTAAATATTTTTTTCGTCATATTCCAAGCATCATCAAACTTAATATCTTCAACATCAATTAATATTCTCATCATTTCAGGTATAGCAATTGTTGGATGTGTGTCATTCAATTGTACTGTTATTTTTGAAGGTAAATCTTCCCAACGATGATTAGGATGTCGTTTAAATCTTCTTAATACATCTTGAATTGTTGCACAACAAAAAAAGTATTGTTGTTGTAATCTCAACATTTTTCCTTTTGTTCTAAAAAAAAAAAAGTTTTTAAAAAAAAAATTATTGTCTTTTTTAATTGAACTATTATAGTTTTTTATTTTTTAATACAATTATAAAAGATTTTACATTAATAAGAATGATTGAATATTATTAATATTATAATATTTATTTTTAAATTATATTACAATATTGTTATAAATAAATAATCAATTAAAATAAATAAAATTATTTTATTTAATTATAAATTTAATATTAATTATTATTTAATAAATATTTAAATTAATAATATATGTAAAATATTATTTTTACAAATTAATCGTTAAAATAAAATAATTCTATATTTTTTTGTGGTATAAAGATATACTATATCTTACGTATTATCATTAGGATATAGAACAGCAGAAATAGCTTCAGCATTTTGACGTTCAGATACTGATTGAAGATATAAACCAGCATTAAATGAATTAAAATCAAATTCACGTGATGGTGTTGCTCTCCATAATCTTAAACTTATGCAATTATAAGTATCAAATCCAGGTATTGGATTATCGTATGCCATTGCTTGTACAATTGAACCACCAATCCATCGATATCGTAATATATTAGTTTCTGGATCCAATACTGTCTTAACTTCTCTTTAATTTTATTTGTAATTAATAAAAGAACTTACCCATAAAAGCGTACTGCGTATGTTATATCTCTTCTGCATATTTCCCAGGGATTATCATGAACAAGCCAATAATCAGGATATTCGACTTGACGTCCATTTACAATTTTTTGCTCAAATATTCCGTAAGTATACCTGAAAATATTTTCAAAAAAATTGAATATTAAAAAAATATTAAGAAAAACATAATTACCTTATACCATAACCCCAGCAGGGTAAGTTCAAAGTAGCCATAGAATCTAGAAAACAAGCAGCTAGCCGTCCTTTAAGAAAAAAAATTGAGTTTCTTTTGATCTTACCTAGACCACCATTTCCCAGTGCCGGATCATGTTCGTATTGATATAATTGTTCAAGATTGTACCCCATGTCTTGCAATGATGTTTTGTAATCATCCTCAATGTCCAGATTTACTAATGCATTTTGCATAGCTGAATTTCATTTGGTTTCTTAACTACATACCTCTTCCTAAGAGAAATTCTAGTGAGAGATAATAACAGCGTCTCACATCTTGACTGAAAAAATGCGTTATAGTGTCATTTAAAGTTTCAATCAAACGGTCTCTGATAGAATAAGCTGTTGCACGATAACAGTCCTCTTGATCAAAATTAAACCGAGTACGTGCCAGAGTATATTCCTAAATATAAGGAATGTAAAACTTAAAAGTACTTACAACGTGATTAACTATCCCTCTTTGAATAGCATCTGAAGTTACTGGAATGTAAGTCTCCATAAGTTTCCACATTTTTTCTTTTTTCTCTAGAGTACTCTTATCTTCGCCTTCAACGGTCAGTGCATGCTGCCGCGGCGCATTTTTTGCCATCAATTTTGAGAATGACGCCTTACGGCGCATCTCAAAACGCACATCTGAATCTTGCGCGCTCGTGAAAACAGAGTCTGACATATTTAAATTTTAAGAAAGAAGAAGAATCTGTAGTACTGATTACTATTTTTGACCGAATATCGGTACTTATTCAGATATTTGAACCACCATGTACATGTTTGTTTCTTTTACTTAGATGTTGGGAATCCATAATTTTAAAAATTAAGTTAATTAATGACATTCATCATTACACAACATGTTATAGAAAAAATTGCAATTTTAGAACAGATCACTTGCCTGTCGAAAGTACGAATGCGATTATATGTTTTATATTTATCAGGAATAAGAAATGCACATGAGCGCAAAGACTTCAAAGCATTAAAACAATTTAAAAAAACAAAACTTGAAAGTGCAAATTATGATTTTGATGCACAACTATTAGATGAGGAAATTGTTATTCCAAAAGCAATTCTCATAAAAAAAAACTTATCGCAACATTCTGAGAAAAATTTTTCAGAGAGCACTGAAGAAAAAAATGTAGAAAAAAGTTTAGAAAAAAATAGTGTACCAGAAGAGACTGCATCTTCAAAAATTGATAAGAAAAATTATTTAAATTTTGAAAAAATTGATAGAAACTTATTTCTTCGTTTCAAAAAGGAATTAAAACAAGGTGCCATTAAAAAGGTAAAAGAATATACTTGCAAGAATTTTTTTTCCAGAAAGAAATAGAAGAAAAAAAAAAAAAAAAAAATGAAGAAATTGTAAGGATTTTAATATATCAATAATAAATTCAGGAAAAACGAAAAAAATTATTTAACGAAAAGAAAAAATAATCATTTAGATTGTATAATAATAAAACATCAAAAGGACAACTTCGTATGTCATCTATGATTTCTATTTTAACAAAAAGAATTCTGAAAAAATAATGATTAGAAAATTGATTGATCATAATTTTTAATCATTATATCGGGATCAAATAATCTAAAATTTCTTGAAGCTGAAAGTACTTTGCCAATATCAGATATAAATTGTTGCTTTAAAAAAAATAAAAAATAAAAAGTCTCACCCATATAAGAATATCACTATGTCTCGAGGTTCTATGAAGTCGAAATACTTCAACAGAATAAGAACGAACTATTGAAGGAAGTTGTTCCAAATCATATGCAAAATAAAATGACCTAATCAGATAATCATTATTAGTATAAATAATTGTTCTTACTTTATGCATTTAAATAATTTTTCAAATGAAGTAAAAGGCCAATTTGATAATTGCCATTCAGGACCTTGTAACACAACTGCAACAACTCTATACCAATCTTTAGCATTGAATTTTGGGACTTGTGTTCCATCAACTATTTTGAATTCGATTGATTTATTTTCAATTTCATTAAATTCATTAAAAATTGGTAATGAATTGCATTTCCAAATAAAACTATGACATCCTACAACGATTAAAAATAATATATATTTATATTTAACAAACCTGATGATGTCGCTGTATTATCATTTGTCTGAGTCGGGAGTTGTTTTCTTTGTAAAAATAGCTGAAAATTGAGTATATTTAAATTTCCAGCCTTAGCTCCCGGTACAATTATTATCGGTTTCAGCTTTTTTGAGTTTAAATAATTAATCAAACCTGAATAATTATTTTTTTTTACAGGTTTGGAGATTTTTTCACAGGACAACTTTTACTAACTTGATGATTTAGGTCCTGATAATTGTTTTATCTTATTCGGAAGCTGGGATGGTCGCAATGAATCTTCAAATTTTTCTCGCACTGCTGTTTCTGTATTGGATACAGGTACACGAGAAACCGGTTGAACTTGCTCATAAGCTCTAACCACACTAGATGCAATTGGACGATAAACGGAGAGCGGATTGATTCCAGGTGAAAGTTGACAAAATTCAAGTGATAACAATATATCTGTAATTCCATGTGAACATTTATTTCGAAAAAAGCATCGATTTGGATCGAGTAGATTAGACAGGATTCTCTCTCCACATACAACAAATTGTTCCAATGAAGAATCTTCAGCTTTAAAGCTCTTAATAAGCTGTTTCCCTTCAATCAATATACCTGTATATGCGACTCCTTCTTTGATCACTTTCTGTATTAACAATGCATTATCAACATAGATAGGGAGAAGGGTTGAGCTTAAACGGGCGGGCGTCAAAACACTTGCATCATAAAATGACATTTGAGCTGTCTGAAACACATGATCCCTAATAATGCTCGTTATAGGCTGTTTGAGCAGAATGGAAACGGGTAAATGCCCTAAAGCAGTTATATGCTGACTGCGAGTAATTCCTGATTGTAACTGAAAAGCAAACAAGACAATATCGCCAATGCTAAAATAATTATTTTGACGGTCTCGTAACTGACACGGTTGTGTAGATTCTATCGCCAAATTAAATGATAGAAAATGTATCAAACTTTGCCGTGTAGATGTTGCAAACTCCCATACTATAAAATTAAGAAGTGGAACAGATGACACATCTATCGCTTCTCCTAAAAACCAACTTATGTCGCCGCCGCCATTATTCGTGTCATTAGAGCTTCGTAATATTCCATCAAAATTTTTTGGTAGACTTAATGGAGGACTTGGCTGCCCTGACATACTCTTTTGAAATTCCCATCTTAATATTTCTATCGAATCCACAAGTATCTCGTCAGATTTATCACTCTTGTTTGTAGACGTAGGCAGGGATACACTTTTATCTTTTGAATTGACTGCCGCCTGTGGCGCTGGTTCTAACTTCTGCGATAGATGCCACGGTGCACACTTCATGATCACATCTCGCTAATTTTTAGCTTGCATGATGATGATGTGACAAATTACGACTGTGTGCAAGAGACCATACCTGATTCTTTATACACCTTGCTCTGGTACATTTACAGAATTTGTTTGCCCAATGTTTGTAGCTTTCACTTGGTTCTTATGCAAAGTTATGTGGTGTTCGTTTTGTGATCGCTTTGACAAAAATGCTAATATTATTATTGCTTTCTTCAATGACTTCGGTTCTAGCGGCGCAGAAACGAAAATTGGAATTTCTACCGCAGGTAAATAATGCAGCATCTGCTGTAAGGGAAGTTAAAACAGCGGAATCGAGGTGTCGACAGTTAGCAGCGAGAATGTTGGAAAAATCTTGGATTTCCGACATTGAAAAAAATTTATTATATGAAGGTAAGATTCACCACCGCAATACTCCATTAAGAAAATTTTCCACTGAAATACAATCTACATTCTTTGAACGAGCACACAGAGAGAGAAAATTCAAACTCTCCAAAATTAATCACGGCTGAGCGAATGAAGAAGACAGACAAAAAACACAAAACAGATTTTGATCGTTACGCAATGCTCCGAGAATATCTCAATTATGTACATGGTTATGTATATTTGTTGCAGAGGCCAGAGATACTTGAAAATTTAAATTGGAAATTAAATTTTGATAAAGTTGTAACAAATTCAAAATATAACGGAAATCCATTCTTTAATATTTTACCCGTTACACATCATAATATATCTAAGAAGTTCCCAAAATCAATTATCGAAAAAAATCATTTAAAGAAATATAAGCCTAGAAAATCAGATCAATATAAAATTATTAATAATTATCTTAAAATTGAAGCAGAAACAAAATCATTATTTTGGGACGTCGAATCACTAAAAATATATAATTTACAATTTCTGGTAAAATTATTTTTTCTTATAATTTGTTTTATCATAATCTTTTTATAGTTTGTGCTTAATCATTGTAAAGATTGTGCTTAATCTTTGTAAAGTTTGTGCTTTATCATTGTAAAGATTGTGTTTAATCTTTTTGTGCTTAATCATTGTAAAGATTGTGCTTAATCTTTGTAAAGTTTGTGCTTAATCATTGTAAAGATTGTGCTTAATGTTTTAACAGATCGTAGAATATTTAAGAACGTTAAAAATTATAGATCTGATAAATTTACTTGATCAATATAAAGAGGTAAATTAAATAAATATATTTATAAATTAATAGAAAAAAATAATATTAAATAAATTTCAACCATCAAGAGTAAGAATTAATATTATATTTGTATTATTAGAGTCTTCCATTACCACTTCATATAGCGGTTCAAATACCAGGAGAACTCGGAGTATTCTTGGTAAAATTATTATTAAGTTCAGGACTTAATCCAAACACTAGAGATTTGGTAAATTGATTATTAATTACAATTATTATTAAAGCATGGTCGTACTCCTTTAATGATTGCAGCCTCTATATCATCACTACAATCTATAAAATGGTTATTATACTATGGAGCTGACATATCTCTGGTTGATGAGGTTAATAAAAAAAAAAAATTAATTTTTCTTAGAATTCGTATTCAGCATTGCATTATGCAGCGAAAAGAAGCAATCCTTTAGTAATTAAACTTTTGCTTGATAGTGGAGCAAATCCTGAACAAAAAACGTCAATTAAACTTGAAGTAAGTTTAAGAAAAAAAAAACTTCGATTTTAAAAGTCTCAGACTCCATTACATATTTTGATAAAAGATGGCAAATTACAAATAATTGATTCAACAAAAGTCCTTTTAAATTTTAACGTTAATCTAACTTTAATTATGAATAAATTTAATTTAAGTCCATTTAATATTGCGATAAAGAAATCTGTAAGTTTTTTCAAGAAAACATATGCATTAGCATGTTGAACTTTTAAGATTGTTACTTGAAAAAATAAATACAAAATATTTATCAAAAATAATGATAAATTCAAATACAAACAATGTTTTATTTCATTTACTAAGAGAACAATATCCAGAAGACATTGTTTTAAAATTTTTGGAAGTAAAGAAAAAAAAAAAAAAAAAAAATTTTTTTCAGGCATCTATTATACGTCAAAATGTTGATTTACTTTGTAGTATTAGAGATACAGAAGGCCGTAATTTGCTTTGGTAAGAGCAAAAAAGAAAAAATATTTTCTGAAAAAAGGCTTGCATGTCGTTCAAATTATGACTTAACAGCTCATCGTATACTTGATTTTCAACAATATGCAGTACGAAACCTATTAGAAGGTTACACAGCTTGTGATGCCCATTATCCAGATAGTCGAGGTTAATTAACTAATTTAAATTTAATAGTTTTTTTCAAGGTTATTCTCCAGTTGAGATGTTATTGACTGATCTACGTCCAGAATCAAGCAAGAATAGGCGTTTACTTGCAAGTTTAATTGTCCGATTATTAAAAGTTCGAAATCCCTTAACCGGTGCCAATGTTCTAATGCAATCCTTATCACATGCTTCTGAAACAATGCGTAAATCATCAACAGTTACATTTGCATCACTTAATGAAAATCATGAAATTATATTCAACCCACCATCACCATTAAAATTAGAAGATCTATTCTTAACGTTAAAATCAAAGATAGAAGTTGAAGGTATACCCAAAACTTACCCTTTTCTTGTTGCTATACAAAAATCTAGAAGAAGAGCACAAAGATTAATGTTAAAAGGTCTAGCAACTTCTCTATTAAATAATATTAACGCACTGGATGCATGGAAACAATTATTATTAGGATTATTAGTTTCATCGGGTAAAAAATGGTTTTGATTTACTCATTTGTCAGATTCTGGAGGGTCGGGTGTTTTAACTTTAGCAGCTAAATTATACCCTGGCTTATTACAAGATCTTATAGCATTATTAACTCCAGGGTAATTTTGGTTTTTTTTCTTATTTTTTCAGAGATACTATGATAGATTCACCTTTATTAAATCTTACTAAGGCTTTGCCACCAGACTGGAATTTCCTATCAAATGGTATCAGTCCACTTGAGGTTATTCTTTTTTTGTAATTAAAATTTTTTGACAGAATGCTGTTTGGTTCGAGATGAGTCCGGCATCTGGATCAAAAACAGATTTTGTTGATTATCTTTTAACCCGCAAGCGAGCTGCGAGTAATGATATATGGCATTGTGTAGGAGCGCTTGAAGCACTTCAACGTGCAGCTTCCTATTTTAGGCGACAGACACGAGATAAAACGCAAAATAGAAATCTGGAAGATAAAAGGATTGCAATTTTAAAGAAGCTCTTTTCGTAAGTACTTAAATGCTCAAATTGTTTGACTTCTTTTATATGTATTTTACTTTGAGCAAAAAAAGGCATATAATTATTTTTTTTCAGCTCACCAATCTTGCATATTCATTCAACTTTGCTAAACATTTCTTTACTGGTTGCTGCGGCACAAGGTTTAATTCTTGTAGTAGCCCTCATATGTCTCTATACTTCCACAAGAATAAGTGCGATAGCTCAAGGATTTCAGGACGTGTGCTGTATAACACCGAGATCTTTTAAAGATGATTATATTGCAGGTTTGAGAAATTTAATTATTGTATTATCGTATAAATTAGTCATAAAACAATCTTTAAAAACAATAATCGGTCTTTATGCATTTGATGACTCGAATTGGGGTGTGGGACCTCGTGCATTCAGTCTTCTGATTTCAGTAATACGGGTTTGGTTTTGGTTATGTCTCCTTCGGCTAAAAATTTTTTCTATGGTTTCGGACATTTATAGCCTACCAATTATTTTAGCTTGCATGTCTTTCGCGCAAAGTATTTTCATTTCTCTATACACTCCCGCAATCACTGCACAGCTTTTTTCCCAATCATTAGATCTCTATCATACTTACCCTGCTGAAAGATTCCTAGAATTATCTGAGCTAGAATTATCAAAACCCCGGCAGCCCCCTGAAAGGTCAATGCCAACAGATGAGCCTCCACTTTTAACAGACCTTTGTTTGAACTGGCCACGTTGGCGTCGCAACTTAAACAAATTAGCGCAGAGTTTTGAGCGGCTCTTTCAATCAGGACCTGGAAGAAAAAAATATATATCAAGTATACGAGCTCGTGTGCGTCGTGCATTTAAACAACGGCCCGCACGTGATCGTCGAGGACTTCGATTTTTGCTAGTTAAACTGAGAGCAGCTGTAGCTGAGGCTTATTTGTCAAAATCTCAACAAGATTTCTCAAATCAAGGGCCAAAATTTTTACAAAGTCAAGATGAAAAAGAAGATTTTGCATTTGATAATATTAAAGATTTGTCAGAAGATGAGAATAAATTCTTGTTTGATATTCTACCATCTAATATAATTAATGACCAGCCATTTATAAATTATTTAAAAAAAAAATTGCCGGAAGATATTAAACAAAATTATATCAATAAAGCACAAAAACCCTTAATTGAACGTTTAAAAAATGGATTACAAGAATCTGCTCGTCTTCGAGGTCAAAAAAGTTTCTCAACCATTTACAAAAATTTATTAATATCAAAAACAACAAAAATATTAAAAATCCCTGCATCAGAATATTTTCAAGCAAATAGTACAATATTTTGTTTATGTTTAATTGGATCAACAATACCACATATTGGTGGTTTTTTTCTTGCTAATTATTATTCAATATATAAGAATATTTATTGGACAGATTTAGCATTAACAAATCCAAAATTTACAATATTTTTTGAGTTTATATTAACTATGACTATAACTTTTTCTTTATTCGATTTATTAAAACCAATGGGCTATCTTTTTTTAGTTATTAAACAACGTTATAGAATTGTAGAATGTCTTAAAAATTATTCACCATTAAAAGTAAGAGAAAGTTTTAATTTAAAATCAACTGAAAATGATGATAATATATTTTGGGACGCTATTGATTTATGGGTTATTCTTAGGTTAGTGATTTCTGATTATAATTTTTCAATTTAAATTAGACGTCGAGCATTATATAGATGTCGTTTAATAAGTAAGACTGCAATGGCACTTATGAATATTTGGATGTTTTTGGGACTTAGTAAGAATATATTTTATTATCATTTTTAAAAAATAGGCTCATTATTATGGCTTTTACATAATACGAAAGCGGGTGTTTCAATAATTAGATCCCGTACTGGTCTCCTTTTACTTTCTATATCAACTATAATTATAATTATTATGACAAGAGCAATGTCAATGGCATGGGAATATAATTTCGTAAGAGGAGAAAATTGAAAAACAATTTTTTTTTTTTTTAAAGGCAGAATTAAGTAGTTGGGAATGGATTGATAATTTATATTCTTCAAGTAAATTATTAAGTACTAATCATGATATTTTACAAGCTCATTTTGCTAGAGTTGCTTCAATTGATTCTCAACAACTTAAGGTATATTTTTCATCAAAATTATTTTTTCAAGGTTTTAGGAATTTATATATCAGCATTTTTAAATAGATTATTTCAAGTTGTTGCAATTCCCACTGTAATATTTATTATTGCATCCTCAATAGGGTCTGAGGCACCTCTTAATTATGTTATTTAAATTATTTTTGTAATAATTTTTTTTTAAAATTATTTTTATTTAATCAATCAATTTATTGGTTTTTTTTTTTTTTTTTTTTTTTTTTTTTTTTTTTTTTTTTTTTTTTTTTTTTTTTTTTTTTTTTTTTTTTTTTTTTTTTTTTTTTTTTTTTTTTCTATTAAATCTTCTTTAAATTCAAATTCTAATTTAATAATTCCCAAGTATGTATATTTTTTTTTTTCATTTGAATATTTTATAATTCCACCTATAATAATAATATTTTGTTGTTGTTTCAAATTAATGAAGCAAACTTTTTCAATAAATAAATTAGATTTATTTGTTTTTTGTGATAACATATTTATCCAATTAATTTTTTCTTTATAAAATATTTTGGGAACATCTTTTAATAATAATGATAAATTATTATTTAATAATTTAATATACATTATACCTCTTTTTTTTTTAAAATGAGAACGTGATGAATAAATTATTGATATACCACTTCCAATACCAAAAAATCTTGAATAACATTCTTGTAATAAATAATTAGTATTTTTTTTTTCAATCCCTAATTTATCATTGATATTATTTATTTTTTTAAATTCTTTAATATTACAAAATTCTTCAAATAATGCTGATAGAATCATCTCAATATGTGTTAATGCAGAATTTATCTAAAAAAAAAAAAAAAAAAAAAAAATAATAAATCTTACTTGAAATGTAAAAAATTCATAATTTATTGATAATGATGTCACTAAAAATGTTAAAAAGATTAATCCTAAAAATTTAATAAATTTAGAAAAAAAAAATTTTACCAGAAAAGTTTTCAATTATATTTATTGTTAAAAAAACAGCAATATTAATTATTGTTATAATTATTAATATTAATTCCGTTAATATAAGCCAAAATCCATTATTAATAATATTTATTATTAATTTTGGGACATAATCTTTTTTGGGATAGAATTTTAATTTTTTGAACCAATCAGAATGAAATAAGGATGAAATTATTTCAGGTAAATTAATTTCAATAAATAATTTTTCTTGATTTTTTTTTACATTATCATCATTATTATTATTATTAAATGCTTTAATTAATTTATTTAAAATTGAACTCGAGATTTCATGACATAGATTAATGATATAACTTTCCCAAATTTGATTAGAATAATTAATTATAATTGCTAATATTATACCTAAAAATGTACCATTACTAATTAAACAAAAACTCCAAAATAAAGATTCACAATTTATTCCTTGACATATTTTTAAATTATTTAATTTTAAATTGAAAAAAACTAAACCAAGAGCTAAATATAAAATTAAAATACCAAATCCAAATAAAGCTAATATTAATATTTTATATGACAACCAATTATCTTTTAATTTTTTTTTTCTAATTTTAAAAATTAATATTAAATTTAAACTTACTCTTTAAAAATATCTGATTTTTTTCGTAAAATTACTTTATTATTATTATTATCATTATTTGAACAATTAAAATATTCTAATATTAAATTTATCATATTTATTTCTGAATTATTTATATTTTTTTTTATGTCAATTAAATAAATCATTTCTTGTAATTCAGCATTCATCGATTCTAATGTCATATTATCTATTTTAGTTTCTAATCGTGGTAATCTCAATAATCTTGGTAATATAAATATTTTTTTTTGTTTATTTGAATAATTTTCATCATCATTATCTATAACAATATTTGATAATAAAACTTTTTTATCTGATATATCCTGATATATTGGAATATTATTTTTTATTATTAAATTTTTTTTTGATACGTCGGGAGTATTTATATATATGGGTACGTTATTTGTTATTAAATTTTTTTTTGATAAGTCGGGTGTATTTTCATATATTGGATCAAAATTTTTTATTATTGTTATATTTTTTTTTGATAAGTCGGGTGTATTATCATATTTTAAAATATTATTTGATTTTAAATGTTCTTCTGATAGTTCGGGTGTATTTTTATTATATAAATTAATACTATTTTCAGATAAATTTTCGAAAGTTTCGTTCTCTATATGTAAATCTTCGAAATTGTTATTTTTACATTCTAAATTTTTTTTTATTTCTATTTCATTTTTAAAATTTTTTTTTAAAATACTTTGTGTTTTTGTTGAAGAAATTGCAACAAGACTATCATTTCTATCATCTTCATTAATAATATTATTATTATTATTATTGATGTTATAAAATTGATTCAATCGCCAATTTGAACTATTGAAACTATTAATAGATGATGTTTGAGATTCATTTAATGAATGACAAGATCTTGTTTCTTGATCTGCTGAATTCAAACATTCCATAATTGACAAAGTACCATAATCATTTTCATATTCTTTATATAATTTTTTTTCTTTATTAATATCTAATATTTTTCCTGAATTTTGTGAATTCATATGATTTATTTGTTGGCTTTTAAAAGGTGTTCTTAAAAGTGGATGTAACATATCACGTATATTATTTTTTACTTCTTTTTTTACGATTTGTGTGTTTAATTCAGAAAACAAATCATTTATTGATTTTTTTTGTAATTCAATATTATTTTCTAAATTTTTATTTTCTGTATTTATTGCAACATCTTTTTTTGAACTTAAAAATGATATATAATCTTTATGTTGACGCAAGTCATTATTTTTTAAATTATTATCAAATAATTTATCTGAATCTACTAAATTATATTTATTTTTATTTGATTGTGTATCCATATTTTTATAAATTTGGGGATTTATATTTTCAGAAATTTGGGTATTTATATTTTCATTTATTTCGGAAGTTAAATTCTCAGAAATTTCAGATTTTATAGAATAATTTGCTTGACTTTCAGGAGAAGATAATAATATGTTTTTATTAATTGACATTATATCTGAATTTGGAATAAATTCAATTAATGAATCTTTAACATAATTTAAACTATAATTTGAAGGATTCAATGAATTACTTTCTGTCGTATATGAATCATCAGTTTTACATATATCATTTTCATCGTTGTTATTAATAAAATTTAAATTATTTAAATACTTTTTTAATTTATTATTATAATTATTATTATTATTATTATTATTTTTGTGTTACATCCTTTTCTATTAAATTATTATGATTTTGATTTAAAAAATTTGAATTTTTTTTTTTTGATGTTTCTTTAACTATTAATTCGTTTGAAACTTTATTTTCAATATTATTGGGACTACCTTTAATATTATCTATAATACTTTTATAATTATTCATAGTTTTTCTTGAATTTTGCAAATGTTGATAAACAGAATCCTGACTAATTTAAATAATTAAAATTAATACTTACCTTAATGTTGTATTTGAATTATTATCATCAAGATTCATTTCAATATTATCATTACTATTTGATTGTAATATATTTATATTTTCTTCTATTTCATATTTCAAATTTTTATTTCTGAAATTATGTTTTTCCCTCCATTTTTCTAATAAATTATTATCATAATTATTTTCATTATAATCATTATCATTACTATTAACATCTTTATAATTATTATTATAAGTCTTATTAATTTTATTATAATTATTTTCATTGCTATTATTAATATCATTATAATAATTAATATTATCATACTGATCATCAGAATTGTCATTCTTATAATAATTATTATTATTATTTTTATTATGTTGCATTATTAAATTATTATTTATATTATTATGATCAGAAGTACTACTTAATTCATTAATTTGTTGAGATGAACTTAATCTGCCAAATCTTGCAGTTTTTAAATGAATATTAGGATTTTTTAAATATTCATTATTATTATTATTATAATGATGATGATGATGATTGTTATTATCATTATAATTGAAATTATTATGATCTTCCATTTCATTTATTTGTTCAATATTTCGATAATTATTATTGTTATTTCTTCGTAAAATATTTTGTATATGTTCTGATTAATATATTAATTAATATTATTGCTTACCATCTTTTTCCTTAGAATTGATCGGGTCTTGACCATTTGCTTTTTTTACGGGAGAATTAATGGAAGAATTATTATTTATCAACTCATTAAAGTTGTAATTTGAATATTTTTTATGCTGAATATTTTGCTTAATGTTTTGACTGACATCATTAATAGTATTGATGTCCTCTAAATGTTGTCTTTTTTGAGAAGAATACAATGACGTTTTACTCAATGGCTTTTCAGATGTTCCTAAAGGCCCTCGTGGTTCATGTATTTGATCAACAAATAATGCTGATCGTCTGTCCGAAGATCTGTTGTGATTATCAGCGGCTCTGCGTGAGGGTACGAAGGTATAATCTGATGCGGCCAGTGATGATATAGACGATGTTTCACGATTTCGTGCAAAACTTCCGCAATCGATTGTTGTGCAGAATCGGTCCTAAATAAATCATAATTCAATCAATAGAACTAACTTTAATGCTGAGTGCAGAGATTTGCAATGGAGCCGTATAAGGTCGATCAATTTCCGCTTGGTTAGGTGAGGAATTATAGCGCGTCTCACCAATGCGGTTTGATGATGACTTATCTGTATTTTTATTCTCGCATTGCGTTGTTTGATCTTGATTAAAAAATAGAAAATTTTCTGCATCATTTTTACGAGCTCCCGACTTATGAGCATGCGATTGTAAATTGTGTGCTGCTAGCGGCAATATTTGGTGCTCATCACTATGATGCTTATTGTGAATGTTTGGATCTATCCGCACATTATGTAAGACAGATAAGGGTGAGTATTGCTTATTTGGTGGCAAGTTGCGACTCATAAAAAAAACCCTTACGTATCCGTGATGTTTGTATAGAGCTATGCCTGGAGTTGACGAAAAATATGAAAATAGCTACTTTGCTTCTGAATCAGTTTCTATTGTGGCGGCACTGGGATGCGCTATAAAGCATGCCAAGCCCATTATCAATTTGTAAATTCCTAATTGAGCAATTGATTGTTAAAAAAAAATTCACCAAGAATAAATGTCGGTGATAGGAAAAAAAATGATTGAGACATAAGAAGAAGACCTAGTACATAATGTTTTTATGCATAAATTTACCTATAAAAATGTACAAAAAACCTTTACCTAAAGGTACGGTTAAAAATCGAACCCATTTCATAAAAAATTGTTGGCAATTTTGTGAGATTTCTTTTGTTTCAACACCCATAATCAATAAACCGAGGATCCTATACAAGATTTAATCATATTCTAACATACAACAAACAAAAATGAAGAATATACAAAGGTAGATCCGTTATTATCTCAAATATATTAAATACATTAATTATGCTATGCAACGATATACAAAGTCCACCTAAATTATTACATTTTTTTTGATTCATTATTTTACCAATAAAACAAAAAAAACGTAGTGTACGTGGTCCTTCGCCAATTGATTTAAGTTGTGATAACAGACCATATTCGCGGTTCTCCTCTCTATCATGTTCTATTGAATTCATTGTTTGTACTCAAATTCAATTTTTGTGGTAATCTTATCATTTAATAGGTACTTGCCTTATGTCTACTGATGTTCAGCAACTTCTTACAAATCTTAAGCGTTTTGAAGCTGAGAAAATCGCATTATTTAACAAAATACAGGATTTAGAAATTGAAAAAAAAGAATATAAGTAAGATTCAACTTTTTTTTTTTTAATTTTTATAGATTAGTACTCGATGTATTTGATACAGTCGAACCTACACGTCGTTGTTGTCGTATGGTTGGTGGAGTACTTGTTCCTCGTACAGTTGCTGAAGTCAAACCTGCTCTCGAAGGAAGTAATCTAAGGGTATGTTTTTTTTAAAAATGATTATTATATTTATTGATTATTCTCACGATAAATATAAGTATTATGAGTTTTTAAAATTATCAT
Source organism: Ichneumoninae sp. B BG-2022a (assembly GCA_030522725.1). Taxonomy (NCBI): domain Eukaryota; kingdom Metazoa; phylum Arthropoda; class Insecta; order Hymenoptera; family Ichneumonidae; species Ichneumoninae sp. B BG-2022a. The sequence continues at coordinate 106,961 of JAPYZD010000517.1, forward strand.
AATTTTTATAAACAATTATATACATAGTCCGTCATTAATATTATAATTAATAATCGTTATTTATTATAATTAATGTTTTATTGTATTAATTTGATAGTCATTACAATTATTTCTATTTTTCCTTCTTCAACATAATTATAATAATTTTCAGATCGAAGAATCATTAAAAAAACTTCAAGAAGAGTTAAGTCAAGTTCATACTCAACATACAAATATAACAAATCAGTAAGAACTCAAAGTTTAAGTATTTATTTAGATTAAAACCATTATTATCAAAAGAAAAAATGGAAAAAAAGTAATTCTGGTTCTTGAAATACAAAAATATATTGAATGTTGTATTCTTCACTAATTTAAAAAATAAATATTATTAAAAAAAATTCAACAATTTTTTTTTTTACAAATACTTATTATTTGACCAAGTCCTTTGGTTCTTCCTTCCCTGATATTAAGATTAATGTAATTATGAAAATCATTTTGTAATTACCTAAAAAGCAATGTTGTCCCAACACTTAAATATTCTGGATGATACATAAACCTGAAACGTATAATTCCTCGATCTCCAGATCTTAAAAAAGTTCCTGTTAATTCTAAGACCTTGAAAAAAAAAAAAAAATTTTTTTCTCGCTAATTACTTGAGCAGCTTGTCTAATTACTCCACAGTGTATGACTGCTTGGTAAAATTTTTTTATTGTCGTCGCATGATGTAGTATTAATGTCTCAGCTTCAAATTCCCAAATAGCTATTGGTTTAATTGTAGCATCAAGTAATACCATTCCTTTACGGAAATATGATCGTTTTAATTGATCTTTCTTTATCAATGAACGAATATTAAATGCAGCAGAACATCCCGTGATAACCTTATATTTATTTTTTTTTTTACCTTACTTGATCTACAAAAACTCTTTTTGACTGTATACTTTTTATGAGCACTGGTTTAAATTCTCCACAGCTATCAGGTCCCAACAGCAACTGAAAGTTAAGTATATCACATATTAATTTGCCCATATAAATAAAATATAAATTTATGTAAACGAAGAAGATTGTCGTTTTACCTGTTGGTTTACTTTAATTGTTCCCGACTTAACAGTACCAGCTACTACAATACCTACACCAGATACGCTATAAATTCCATCAATAAGAAATTCTACTGGATGATTAGGACTTCTAATTAAATTAAATGTTTAAATTCTTACTTATAAAGTTGCATCAATGAGACTCTTGATTTTAAAAAAGATATGAAAAATTTTAGATTCTCTATACCATCTCCTGTAACATTAGAGACGCAAAAAATGGGGCAAATGGTATTATGAAAAAGTCCTTCAGCTGCTTTATTAGTATCAGATCTATCACGTATCATTGTGGGAATTTGTTTTGGTGCATTTATCTTCAAGAGCTTCTGTATTTGTGATATTGTTTGCTTGTTAACTTCGGGAGGTGCAATATCTATTTTTGTAATGACAATGAATAAAGGAACTTTTAAAGCTAAAGCAATCCCTAGATGCTCTTTTGTCATTCTTTGTATGCCGGAATTTGCTCCCGCAACTACCATTGCATAATCAGGGAAACAAGCAACAAGACCAAAAATTGTTGTCTTTAAATACTTTTCATGTCCACATAGATCAAGAAATGTGACAATTTTATCTGAATCTCGAACAATCTTTCCCCACCTATCGATATATATTTATAGACAACAATTTTGTCATTGCGCTTTTTTTTACAATGCGTATTTCTATGGTGCTTACAATAAATTTCGTGTATGTAGGTTTCTTCGATTATGAAAGATGTGCACTTCATCTCCCTGTGCAATAACCTGTCGATCAGCTGAAAAACCCATGATTTCTTGAGCAACAGAAGTAGATCTGCCATTTTGGCGCTCATGATCATAATTAAAAACTACGTCTCTGGCAGACCCCCGACCATCTATTTCGGAATATAACACTTATTCTTTTCCTGTCGTACCGTCAAGACGATTTCTTGTTAATACACCGACTAGAGTACTCTTGCCGCCATCGACATTACCAATCACGGCCAACTTGACGTCAGAGATTGTGGATATGGAGGAGCCGCAATTTGTCCCGGATACCGCACTTGCACTGTCAGTCTCAAGTGGCTCAGGTTGCAAGGTTGGGGGAGAAATCGGTGAATCCAATAACGATACTGACATGATCGATTTCAACTCAGACTGTATACAGCTAACTTTTGCTTGCACTACTTATACGTTGACTGATTTCCACTGTGGATTTTGTTTGATTTTTATACATAAACTCGGTCACATCAGCACCCAGGTAAACAAAACCTGTATGTACGATATCTGGGACACATATCAGTAGGCTCACCTGAAACTTTAATCAAAAAATGCTGTCGACGCCTACAGCGCCGCAGGCCGGTGGCGCAACGGGAACCACTGCTGCGGCAGCTGTTGCGGTGGCTACGGCGGCTATTGTTGGAACTGGCGTACCAACACCGGGAATACCTGAAGCCATAGGCATGATTCTACCCCCCATAGACATCAGAGGTATAATAGACAAAACAGCGCAATTTGTTGCCAAGAACGGACCTGAATTTGAGATACGGGTGCTCGCGGATAAAGGAGGAGACCCGAAATTTTCTTTTCTAGTTCCAGGGAATCCATACAGACCTTTCTATGAAGCCAAGTTGAAAGAATTCAAGACAGGGGAAGTAACAGAGGCAACTGTGCCTCAAATTCCCCAAGCTATCTTCGACATGCGCAAGCGTGAGGCTGAGAAGAAAGAGCGGAAAGAAAAATTATTGGCATTGACTTCGTATGCTACGGAAGCGCTTTACCCTGGAACAACAGAAAGCAACTTGCTTAAGCTGACAGATGGATCTATGCAGGCAACTAGTCGTGGTTTATTACTAGCAATAGATGATGGACGACCACCCGAACCGCCAGCCGAAGATCAATTCACGGCTTTGCGTCCCTTTGCAGCAGCTTTTGACATGTAAGGTCCATACCAGAAAGGCTGTGTTAATGTGCTAGCTCGACTTTTACATGATTTTTGTTTATGAGCAAATATTGGAAGGCTTTTTTCATAACCAAATGATTCAGAGATGTAATTAAGCTCACAGCACAATATGTAGCTCGTAATGGCCAGAAGTTTCTCGTGGGACTTGGACAAGTGAGTTGACATAAGATCCGAACAAGAACTGTCTAAACCATTAATTTTTTTCAGAGGGAGCGTGGTAATTCGCAATTCAGTTTTCTTCGGGCTACGCATCCGCTGTTTGTTTATTTCACCACTTTAGTTGATGCTTATACTCGGTGTTTACAACCTGACAAATCAACACTCTCACGTCTCAAAGAAGATTCTGGAATGGCTGGACGATTCACAACCACAGATGTGGCTACGGATTCAGGCCCCGGGAATCGCACAGCCGCTATGTTGGGTGTGCTGGAACGTGTCGCAGCAAGGCAGCGCTGGGAGGTTTACGATGAGAAAATGAAACAAGAAAAAGCACGAGAACAGCAAGAAGAACGAGAACAAATGCATGCATTGGATTGGCATGAATTTAAAGTTGTGGAAGTTATCAATTTTACAGAAGAGGTGAAAAAAAATTTCCGTATCATCTGTCGAATTATTACACATTTCATGATACTTGAGTTTAAGCCATCATCTGCTACCTAACTTTTTTCTTTCTTTCTCAGGACGACATGCTTGCTCTTGGAGCTCCTATTGATATTGAAAGCTTGACAGCTCCTGAGATTATTCCCCCCCTCGTTGCTCCAACCACATTTGCAACCGATTTACGAATTGCTGTCGGAGCTGAGGCCTTCACGCCTCATTTGCTTCCACCAGAGGATCATCTTAGAGTGAGAATTATATCTTTGCGTTTCCTAATAAAATAATCTTATCACCAGGATATTCCTGTCGAAATGACTGTGCCCCCTTCATTAGTCTCAATTAATCCACCTGGAGCTCAGGTAAGATGCAGCTTCTTCCGAACACTTTTTTTTATTTTAGGGTGGCTTCAGTGATGGCCCTCCAGATTCTTTGCCAACAGAAGCACCCGTAGTTGTAGTCGAAAATTATGTCAGACAACCGAAGAAACGCTTGCGCGAAGGCATGATGAAATGCCCAATCTCAGGCGCTTGGGTTGCTTCGGATAAAATGAGTGAACATTTGAGAATTTTGCTGTTGGATCCAAAATGGAAGTAGGATATCATTTAATGAAAATCTGTCACTTTTTCAGAGAACAAAAAGATATATTATTGGAAAAAGCTCAAAAAGAAAGCGCCTTTGCACCAGAATCAGACTTTGAAGCAAACTTGGCCAACTTCGTTGTAAAGCGCCCCGACTTATTCGGTACCATTGATGATGAGGTAAACAACGTTTTATTTTTGTTTGCATATATGGGGGGTTTTTAGTAAAAAGTTATTTTATTGAATGTATTTTTTTCAGTGTGAATCCTCTTATATTCCTGGTCCGAAGCGTAAATGAATTTCTTTTGAGAAATTTAATCATGACGGCGACGCAATAAATATATGAGAAGCATCTTATTTGTGAATCTTCTTCCGCTTAGCTCGCTCACATTATAAATCTTGCGTAGTGGTGAAGCTTTCTGCATCAGGACATAATGAACCTTTGAGCTGGTAATCATTTTGTGCACTTCTTATATGTTAACAGTCTCACTTGTTGGGGGCATTGCCTCCACAGAACTGCATGTATTCTTCTTCTTAGTAGTAGTGATTTCATTCGGTGGGACAACCGATTTGAATAAGGCAGGAGTTGAGCTCACAACAATAGGACTGATAGTAGATTCATCGTCAGTTGTTGGAGAAATGCCGACTGAAATCGAAAATATGAGAACCGGAAACAAAAATTTTTTTACAGCTTACTTGTTATCTTGGAATTACTACATGCAGCAACGTTTGCTTTATTATGTACTTTCGAGTGATTATTTATAAATTGACGGACAAAGTTAAGTGCAGCTGTTGGTGTTAATTTTGATGCCTCTCCTCGGCGCCATGAGCTTCTCCATAATTGATTATGATGGGGCGCAGGGATAGGTGGTTGTCGTCGGTGTTGCTCTAAGAGAGCGGATTTGACGATACCATCGTTTCTAATGACCCCAGTAGGATTGCTTCGTGAGTCTTCGGACTTGAGTTTTTTGAATTCATTCTGGGGGGGGCTAAATTCTTCAACATCAGCGGGACGGCGAACTGATCCTGTTTTCCCCGCCCCCCTATTTTTCATTCCTATTTCCTCAAGTAGTTCTACTAGACGAGTATTTGAATGTAGTACATTTTTCCCTGCTGCTGGTTTGCCTTCAACGCCCGAAATCAGAAGATTCATGAGTCGATATTGGTTCGCGGTCGTTGGGTTGACATCATCTTCTAGTATTTCTTCATCGATTTCGACAATAGGTTGAGATGAGCCGGCTACAGCACTCCCTGACATGACTAGTTCTACAGGTGGTGTTGTGGGGGGAAATTGTGCTTTATACGCGTGTAATGGTAGTGGTTTTCTTGGGGGCTGTTGTTTAAATTCATTAGAATGAAAATCTGTTGTCCCTGGCGATGGTTGGTTTCTTGTTGATATAATACCAGAATTTTCAGCCTCCTTACGAGCCATCACAGCCATATGTCGTGCAGAGTTACCCCATCTACCTTCTGAAAAACACTTTTTGACTCTACGCCCTGTCCGAGCATCTAACCAAGAAGCCTCCCAGTTTCTCTTCGAACGGTCAAATGAAACTCCTTTCATCGTCCTATGAGGCGTCAACACATCAGAGGTGACAACGACGTCTGATGAATCCTGTTGCTGCTGTTGTTGTTTTTGCTGTGGTTTAGTTTCCGACTTGAGCATGTCATGCCAAACACGATCATCTATCGAAATATCTGCTGCTGCTGCTGTAGCTGGTTCCGAGACTCTAAATCGCTTTGGCGTGACCATAGTCGAGACTTGTTCTACCGGCATATTGACCGTCTTTGCCAATAGTGCCACGGCTGAGGTTAGAGCATCATTTGATGGTCTTGGCGAAGGAATAGGTTCATACATAACTTCGTGACAGGTTTCACCCCCAGCAGAAGAGATTGATTTATTCGAACGAGAGAATGGTGATTGAGAATGAGGCGTAAGATTTTCTTTACCAGCTCTTATCTCATTTAGAGAAGCTAAAACCTTTTCTGCTGCTACTGTGTTCACTGGTGCTTCATTTGAGCTCACGAGTAGCTGTAATACTGAAGTATAAACTGAGAGATCTGCCCAGGTATCACATTGTAAAATAGTGCCTGTCAATTTTGAAAATGAAAAAATTGACCTACCTATGTGCCAGTCTAGCGGGTTTTCTCGACCATGAAAAGATCTTAGAGGACAGCTATCATAAAGTCGGCGAACCTTGCGCACACACGAATCTTTTGCCGCCAGAAACAAACTCTGACTTTCGGACTCTACTACTAAAGGCGGACTTTTCGAAAATTGATGGACATTACGGGAACTGCATGATGATGATGCAGTAGTGGTAGTTGACAATATATCACAAGATGGAGGAGGAGGGGGAGGAAACAGAATTTCTTGTTTTGATTCGTTTGCAACGGCCTTTATATTAAAAGGCGAGGAGCCTGTTCCACCCGAATCTTCTGGTGGTGGTGGCGTTGGTGCCGTTGAACTAATATCTAGATGACAGATGTCTTCTAATTCGTGCATTAAATTTACTAGAGATTCTCCTAAACAACAGGAAGCTGTTTCACGCTTCACGTTTGTTTCAGTACAATTTTTCTCGTTCTGCACCGTGGGAATATTCGCATCAGCCTCTAAAAATTGGGACGCTGCAACAGCGGACGGCGGCGGCAAACCGACCGCGAAAACAGACTTTGCAGCTGCCATATTCGAAGCTACTCAAAGCGATGATACTTATGCAATACTATCAACCAGTTTAACCAGCTGAGAAAATAGAGCGGCATTCGCAAAAGTGACGGTATATGATATTTTTATGATGTTGCTAATCTCTCTGATGCCGTAGAAGATTTCGCGTTGTCACTCATAAAATAACTGAAGTGGAGCGGGGAAGCTGCGCCGCGAATACCGTAGTGTACCTGTTACCGTCTGTTTCGGGTGACGGAAAGCTATTGAATTGTGTTTGGGACATGGAACAAGCAATTATGATGCAATCGCGGAAGTTGAAGAAATTTAAGTTTCACGTTGACATTTGCTGCATTCACACGAAAAACCAAACTGTTGCAGTCGCTTTTGTCTCTCCGTTTTGGTCATCTAATATATAAATAGATTCACCACTGTAAGCCTACATTTTCAATTCCCGGAATATAACATTGACACACTTCTTCATCCACGGCGATTGACTTGAGAGCACGTAATGTTGCGTAATTATTTCCGTTATGAAAAACGACCTTTTGCATTGTTTGTTTGTTCGTCAGCCCACCTCAACATTCGGATCACACGAATGGTTCATAAGTGCAACCGAGCGGTAAAATCCCGATGCATGAAAATCAGGCCACGCATTATGCGGCGCAGAAACGTCTGATAGTTCAGCATCCGTTGCTTGCTGGAATTTTGCAAAAAGTTCTGCATTTGTATAATCACGATTTTTGCCGACTATTTGGGACTCAGCTATGTCACAGCTACGACACTCAGTGTCAGAACAACTTTCATTTTCTTCGAGTCCAATCACTGGATTTTCGAATGCACTGAAGTGAGAGTCTCAGAATACTCGACTAAGCTTATATAGCGATTGCAGCAGAATTCTGCTCAACTCACCTCAAACTAGACTGCAACGAGACAGCTAAAGCATCCAGTACACGTTTGACACAACAACCGCCACCACTAAGAGTGGCAGTAGTAGTATCTCCCGATCTCACTGTTGCTACAGCGATCTTAATTGGGTTAGGCAAGCAGATATCCGTTATTGTTCGTTCAAATAACCCTGAACCGATGAGAAAGTGATTATGACACACCAAGAAGCTTCGAAAGAAATTTAGTTGACGTGAAGAAGGGTTGAAACAGCCTTCTGTTCTGACTTATAAGTCCTTCCTGCTTCTGAGGTGATCGTGTGTAATAACTAACTCTTAACAAAACAAATGCTTGATTTAATTCTTCATGTCGAATCTCATCAACCTCGTTATCAGGTGTTAATTCCCAAAGCTGTATATATTGTAGATACTCTTTATAAAACCGCTGCAAAAACTCCGTTGCCTGAATTTCTCTACGAAATTTCAATCAAAAATGGAACGTTACATTTCTTCGGCGGATGAGTTTGCAATAGCTAAAATTGAGTTTCCAAGATATGAAATTAATTGCGCTGCGAGCTGGAAGCCGCTAAATTGATCAATAGAAAACTCCTTGAACATCACCAAGGGATGAGTTTCTCCTAGTTTTCCAACACAGAGAAAGTCTAAAACTTAATCTTGTCGAACTTACTATGAACTTTTCTGAAGTCTTCATTGCAACATTGAATCGTGCAATACATTTCACCTATAATCATTTAACAGCAAAAACTACGTACCACAACCTTCCTGACATTTTATTGGACAAACTTTTGGAGAACCAAATATAGCTGATAAAGCAGCACGTCTGTCTATATTGCCAATGAGATTACTGAATGTCTTTTCAGCCTCTGGCCAGAAATTCATATCGTAAAAATGTGTTAGTTGCTCGAAAGCACCTCCAATGTAGGAATGACATGCTGCACAATTGCGAGTCAGACCTCGATTATATGGCTCTTGCGACGCTACGATAGGTTCTTCTCTTGCAACAATTTCAGAGCCTTTCTCTACTTGTACATCCTTGAGAAATAGTCCACCGCCTGTAAATTAATATTTTTTTTTATTTCGCAAATCCTTGCCTCGGCCGTTTGCCAGTTGGCGGAATTCAACAGACATGATTGTCAATACGAGAGTACTTTTTTAATGTGTGTTTTAAAATAATGTCAAAAATATTCATCACTCAATTGCACGAAATTGTAAACCTAGAACTTTGGCACCTAATTGAGAAAGACGACACAGCTGACACAATTTCCCAGAGAAGTTGTACTTTGCGATTGCTCCGCAGAACGGGCACTTAGTAGTCTGCTCATTCGCGCTAATTCTCTTGAGTGATATTGAGCATATTGACACATCTGAGAATCACTTCTATCAAAAACAACCTACCTATTTCTGTGGGTTCAAAATCTATCCTATGCTTTTCTGTCGCTTTAGTTTCCGCCGCAACTAGCAACTTTCGAGCCTTGATACAGTTTCAAATTAAGGGATGAACCCTACCTGGGCCACACCTTCTGACGCGACCTTTGAAGTAAAATTGCCTTGGATAAGCTTGCGAGCAAACTGCGTTAAAAAAATTCAAGTATTGTTTTTCATCATGTTTGTCTTACTATCTCAGTGGATATGTTAAATTCATTCAACTTACGGTAGCTGCCGTAATATAGTTCTCCGCTTTCCATGCAACTGTCATTGCCCGACGGAATACAAGATATTGGTGCGTTGCTTGAAGCGTGCAGCACCCTAGGTAAGCAGCAAGCTCGACGCCTGTAAGTTTGAGAAAACTTTATGTGAGTTTACTTCGTTGCATTGCACTTTCATCTAGCTCTTGTCGTTCATTTTCAATAAACATTGCTAATGCATATGATCTTGTCGTTGCTAAAGTTTCTAATAACTGGAAGATATTTCAGTTATATCAATGAGCAGTACCTGAGTTTCTTCTTTTGCAGTTTCAGCAAAAGCTAAAGCAAGCTGATGCAGTATGTGCCGATAAGCATCGAGTGCTTTACTGAACTTGCCAGCTGCAGGGAATTTAGGGTAACGTGCGATGAAAAAACATGTCTTGCTCACAATATCGTGAGAGCTCCTAAAAATAGATTACCGATCACAAGCTTATGGGCATCCTTCAAACTCGATAGAATTCCCGCAGTGCTAAATAGTTGCTTTGGATTGCTTGGTTTGAGAAGGTTTCCTTTATCAAAAAACCTAATGGAAAAAATTATAAAATTTTTATACCATCGACATACGGTAATTGCTTTGACGGAGTTAGTGGTAACATCGGCAGACTCGAATGTGATGATCTCGCAATAGCTTCAAATAATGGCTGCAATGGAGCTGCATTAATAAGGCCTATTCTTTTAATCAAAAAGTCTAGGGCATCGTCGTATTGATCTAATATAGAGAGTAATCAATTTAGGCTACTGACCGGCTGCTATCAATGCGTAAACTCTATTGTGACTTTTTTTCCATATTATTTCAGGTTTAACACCGAACTTGATTTCTTCATCATCTTCTGCTTCTTGTTCTTTATCTCCATTTGATTGAAAGAAGGATTCTTTTGTTACTGTGGAACAAAATAATAATATTAAATTTATTAGAACCTTCACCAATATCTTCAACAACGTCTAGATCTTCCCAACCAGGCACACCTTCTTCGAAATCCTCAAAATCTTCAGACATTTGTCGTGATGATTCTATATATATGAATACGGAGAAAAGCATACTTGTTTCAATTTCAGGTTCATCAGTTTCCGGTAAATTGATTTGTCGTATTTCTGATTTATCCATTATCATTTCAAACCGGGTTTTTGTCGTTTCAGATTTTGGCCAATCTTTAATCGGCGAATTTTGATCCGACTCTTCATCAAAACAAGCGGGTTTAGCGGGATATAAGGGTGTTGCAGGTCTTATCTTTAAATATTCATTGAGTTCCCAATCCTGTAAATAAATACAATTTTCATAAACTCACTTCTACAGAATTTTCTAATGTCTCAGACATTTCTTTTGCATTATATGTTTTAGCTGTTAATGAAGCTAATGGCAAATGTCCAACTTCTGCCAAGATCATAATTCTTTCTTCTACATCGCCAAGCATCAAAGCTAGAAAAACTTTTTTTTTTTTTTCTTTTTTCTTACAAATATTGAAACGTGATTGTATGTCATTATGAACTTCTGGTATTTTTGAAATTTTACGCAATTTACCATAATTTCCTGATATTAAATCATTATATCTTAAATTACAAACCAGTTATAAAATAGAAAAAAGAAAGTTTCTCGAAATCTCTAGTTTTTTGATACAACTTCTCAACAGCTTGAAAACTTCCTTGTCTCATAGAGGCAACACCTAACTTTTCCCAACAAGCCTTTCAATGGATCAAATGAAAATAAACCAAAATCTTACAGAATTATTTAGAACAGTTGCTATATCAATAGCTTCATCAAGATTACCTTCTTCTAAGGCTAAATTAAAACGTGTTTGTGGATCCGAAACAAATTTTAATGCGACATCAGGGAAACCATTTTTACGTAAATAACTAACTACTGCATTTCCGCATAGACGACCATTGCGAATAAGTAAAGCAACCTATTTAACAAAAATAAAATATTTAAGTTTACTTGTTGAAAATCTCTCTGATGTAGGGATTGTTTAAATAAATATTCTGTGCAATTTAAATTCATTGTTTTTATCGTTTGACTTTCTCGATCAATTACCCACGCTTTTTGTTGTTCAATTCTGAAAATAGGAAAAAATTTAATATATCTTTATATTTTTAAAAAATCTTATTTAATTTTGACCTTACTTAATCAAGTAGATCGGTTGTGCTAGACAACGGATTATTCCACGATCACCATTCGGTAAACAATACTTAATATGCGACAGAGTTGTATATACAAAAGCACCACCTAACAATATCAATGATAATTTAAATAATAACAAGTATAATAACAATAACCACAATAATTTTAATAATAATAATAATATTATTAGTAATATAATAATTTTAATGATAATAGGTTATTTGGTGGATATCTGTACCTTGAATGTCCCAAGAACCACCTTTGACTCGAATATTTTCATGTACTGAGCATAAGAAATTAAGTTTATTATCCGCGATAATTATATGATGTTTGCAAATTAATGCAACCATTTGACCATTTTCCAACCAAGAGGCATAACGGACACCTCCTGGACATGTAAGTTCCGCTAAAACTTTTCGAGCAGTAATGTCATAGAGTTGTAGAAGCTCCTCGCTTTTTAAAAATAACCGATTGTTTCCTGCTCCGAATATTTTGTCAACTGTTGTCGAATGGTCGATACGCTTGGTCAACTCATTTGAGAGACTGAATATTGAAATTGCACCTGAGGTTTCCAGTACAGCGAATCTATTACGAGCGATGAATACTGCCCCATTTCCAGTGCCCTGAGATTTTGAGAATTAATTTATTTACAGACTTGTTTTGTAATTATGCGAGAAGGATTAGATGCAGCAGTTTCAGCATCAGGAAAAGTAATCAAATCATACGATCCTGTATCACCCTCTTTCTAAAAAGAAAAATATAAAATTGAAATTACTCACATATTGTATAAGTAAATTAATTTCTGTTTGATTGAATGAATTTAGACATAATGCACGAGGTGATCCTGTCATTGCATTTGGTGGACGACGACACGATAAAATAGGAAAATTATTATTCGTTGTTGTTTTATGTAATAATAACCATCGATCTTTAACAAACCATATATTTTTTCCTACCATCTGCAAATTAATTACAAATTATACTAAATTAAATTCTTATATTTTAAATTTATTAATAATATAGTATTATCTGATTATCTTTAATATTCAATAATCATATATATTTATTAATTATTATATTATAAACTCTATTTGATAAATATTTCATAAATACATTATTTTTATAATTATTAAGCAATACAATTTATTCAAGAACTATTTTATTACAGAAATTATTTACTAATTACTTTATTCTAATATACTCTATTCAATATTACACTTTTTCCAATTTATTCAAACAATTATATAAATTAATTTCATATAAATTTAGATTATAAACTAAATATAATATAATTATTTACCAATTATTTTATAATTTATTTTATTTATTAAACATATTTTCTATTAAATAATTATTAAATTATACAGTTTATTTATTGATTATGTGATTAAATAAATTCTATACTTATTTTTTCAATTATAAATTTATTAATAACTTTATAACCATTTTAGGTAAATAATTTTTTATTTTCTAATTAGTGATAGTTCAATTAAATATTTAAGTAGTCATTATTATTATTATAAAAAATTTATTCATTTTGTCATAATTAATTAATTATAGCAATTAGTAATTTTGAATCATTCAACTTTATATTCTGTCAAATAAGTATTTAATTATAATTTAAATTAAATAATTATTTGACAAGAAACTATATTTAACCAATTTACTATATATTTAATTATTAAATAAAATATTCTGTTTCATAATTATTATTCTAAATATCAAACAAAGGAATGCCAAAGAATATTAATTTTCAAGAATATATTTAAATCAGATTCAATATAAAATGAAAAAAAATTTAAATTCTTTTATGTAACTCACATCTACTGCTGGTCGTTCTCTATCTAATTTGAAAACAACCATCCCTGAATCATGTCCAACAGCAATAATATTTGAATTCTTAAGGGCTGCTACAATCCAAAAACGATCATTTTCACGCCTGAACAATTTTTCTTTCTGTTTTCAATTACCTAAATGTATGCACAAGAATACGTTTATTTGTGTCCCAAACACGTATAGTTCGATCTTCTGAATTACTTAAAAGTAATTCTTTCTAATAATTAAATAAATGACATTTTGGAATCTTACGGTAGGATGAAACAAAACAGAAGACACATTATTAAAATGACCTCTGAATGTATCTGTTTCCCACCATTTAGAATCACTATAACGCCATAATTTAACTAATCTATCATCAGCTCCCGACGCAATTAATGGTAAAGAAGGATGAAATGCTTATTGCAATTATAATTTTTGAGAAAAATAACCTACTTGCCCAATTTACACCTCGATCATGTCCTTCTAAGATAAATTTACAGACTGTGTCGGATACAGAAAACATGTCAACATTTTGCGGTGCTATAAATGATGTCCCTGCTCCACTTAAAGCTAATCCTCCTGAACCTTGACCACCCCCGACTGATTTTTTTGTGAGACCTGATATGTCCCAAACTCGAATAGTCTGATCTAATGATGCGGACAATAGAAGCTCTTGGGTTGGATGAAACTGAAAAGAAAAAAATATTTTTTTTTTGTTTTTTACTTGTGCACACATGACATAGTGATTGTGACCGGCAAGTACAGCTATACAACTTCGATTTTGCCAATTCCAGATTCTAACTAAAATAAAATAGTATAGAGAAATTAAAATAAGAGACCTGTTTGATCGTCAGAAGCTGATAGAATCCACGGATGTTCAGGATGGAATTGAACAGTTCTGATATAATCTAAATGGCCCAACAAAGTGAATAAACATCGACGTTGACGATAATTCCATAATTTGATTTTATAATCATCACCCCCAGATACAAACAAAGGCTGAGAATTATGAAAATCTACACCCCTAACTGGTCCTTCATGTTCTTCAAATCGATCAACAAGTGAACCGATACGGTAGTCCCATAATTGAACAACTCCATTATGTAAAGAAGCTAGAATCCAATTTAGTTTAGGATGAAATGACAATCCTTTAACTCTATTACTTTTTGTTTCACACTTAACAAGCATTATTACTTCAGGCTTGTCGCATTGGAGGATGTCGTCGTAATATAGGCGTAATTCCCAGGCTCACAAACATGCAATTGTGCCTGGTTAGCAGGAGAAGACTATTCTGTGTCCTAAAGAAAATGACTTCTCAACTAACGGGTGGTTTACAACTCCATAATTGTCAGAATTATTTATTAGAGAAAGACAAACGATTTGATAAACATCATATTACTGATATTAGTAATAATAAGTCAACCACACAAAATTATCCTACTGAAGCTTCTATTGATGTAACCTCTTCTACTTATGGTCCACCGGCAATTGACTCTACATTATCACTTGATGAACGTATAAATTTAGTTTTAAGTGTGGGTGAAGAATGTACTTTAATTGAAGTAAGAATTTATCTGGTACATTATTTTTTCAATTTTATGTTTTCTTTAATTTTTTTCATTTTTACCATACCTTATTCTTTCATTTTTTGGAGTATAACACATCCTTCAAAATATTTCTATTATGATTTTTTTCTGTCATTTTAACATTTTGTGATTTCTATACAATCTATATTTATTTTTTTTTTATTTTTGTTTATTTGATAATTAATAATAGTTTTTACTTCTTTTATATTTTTTTTTATAATTTTTTTTCATTTATAATTTTCAGGAATTAAAATCTTTAATGGCAGAAAAAAAAAATCCAATTTGTTATGATGGATTTGAACCTTCAGGTCGTATGCATATTGCACAGGGGATTATGAAAGTAAAGAAAAAAAAATAAATTCCTTTAGGCAATAAATGTAAATAAACTAACCAAAGCCGGATGTATTTTTGTATTTTGGATTGCTGATTGGTTTGCTATGATGAATAATAAAATGGGTGGTGATTTACAGAAAGTAAGGTATTATAATTAATTATCTTAAAGATCAAAATAATTGGAGAGTATTTTATTGAGGTTTGGAAAGCAGTAGGAATGGATATGAGAAATGTACGGTATGTTATTTAAATTAAATATTTTTTCAGTTTTCTTTGGGCCAGTGATGAAATAAATAAAAACTCTGGTAATTATTGGATAAGAGTAATGGATATAGCACGAAAAAATAATATCAGTAGAATAAAAAGGTAGTTAGATTATAAATTTAAAGTAAACTTTTGAATAATCAGATGTTGTCAAATTATGGGAAGAGCTGATGGAGATGATCAACCCGCAGCTAATATATTATATCCTTGCATGCAATGCAGTGATATTTTTTATTTAAAAGCAGACATTACACAATTAGGAATGGACCAGAGAAAAGTTAATATGCTTGCAAGAGAATATGCTGATCATTTGAAATTAAAAAAAAAACCAATAATCTTATCACATAAAATGTTGCCCGGTTTATTAGAAGGGCAAGAAAAAATGTCAAAAAGTAATTCGGATTCTGCAATATTTATGGAAGATTCAACACAAGTAAAAAGAAAAAAAAAAAAAAATTTTTTCTATAGGACGTTAATCGCAAGATCAAATCAGCCTTTTGTCCTCCCGAAGTAATTGACGGGAGAAATCCTTGTATAGTTTATGTTGAGACACTTATTTTTCCATCATTCAATAAGTTCGAGGTGGAAAGAAAAGAATCGAATGGAGGATTCATTGTTTACAACAATGTAGAAGAGTTCAAAGAGGCATATGCATCAGGAAAATTACATCCTGGTGATCTTAAACCAGCTCTTTCGAAAAAAATCAATGAATTACTTGATCCTGTTCGTCAACATTTCACCGTAAGATATCTATCATTTTCATCCGAAAATCTTGCATTAGACAAATGACAGAGCTAAATCTCTTCTAAACCAAATTAAAAAATGGAAAATCCAGAAATGAATCCAAGATTATGCTTAGTTGTCTTTTATGTGTAATGGGGTACATGAGGCACAGATTCTAGGGACAACAGCTCATCATACAGACACACACGAGCGCGCCCTTGTGTAAGAGTTGAAGGGTAAGGTCTTTAGTTGAGGATTTGGTTGCGGCTACGTTTGGTGGAAGGTTACTTCTCCTGAGGGGTTATATACCAAAGGCATAATAAAAGTCAGGGTTCTTCTATTCCTACTTTGGGCGGGATTTTGTGGGCGGGAGTAGATTGAATATTAAAATTGTGCGCGCAATGGCTGCCGTGTCAGAAATTAATAATGTATTGGTACCCGCCTTAGAGGATTCTGCCGAGGGATCGATAATTGGAGTGAAGAATACGGAGTTGGATCAACGACAGGTAGATCCTACGTCATTCAAAAGAGTCATTCTCACTGACTGGTTGACGTTTCCTGGAGTCAGTGAGAACCCCCTATCAGAAATCTTAGAGTGAGACATTCAAATGAGTAATTAAGACAATTCAGATTCTCATGGGCAGTTTATGACATCTGCTCGGAGTCTCTTTTAGAAAAAGTTCGTCATGTACTGAGGCCCACGGACAATGATCGGACATTAATCCCGCCGCAATTTTTTACGACACTCAAGTTAACGGACAGCCGGCCTCTTGAATATGCTAAAACCTTGAAGCAGGTCTTGTCAGAGGTCAGCAGTCACTGCGGGATTTGATAATATATTTGTTCACAGTTTGATAACGCCTGCTCCATGGTAACTCCGCCCAGTGTATGTGTTGTAATAGGGGCTGTCAAGCTACGAGATGATTTGCTTTCGGAGATATTTCGAAAATCTTTAACGGTTCCATATTGTTTGCGTAAAGTACTTGACTTAGCAACCCTAGCAGCTCATTTTTACCCAGAAAATTGTAAGGACAATTTTACTCTGAGTCATCTTTTACAGTTACAACCATTCCAAAAGCGAAACTTTTAGAGCCTCGAAGTATTTCAGACCATCTTCAAGCTGATACACCAGAAAAAGTGCGTAGTCTACACGCAACGATTTTTTTTCGCAGACTAATGAATTCTCAAGCATGGATGGCTGTGTAGTTATGTCTCATATCGTTAAAAAAATGAATTTGTAAGAAATTATATATATCTTATTTTTTCAGAGATGAAATCGATTTTCAACAAGAGCATTTATCCACAGTGATAACCGCCGGCGCCCCCACTCCGCTAAAACGTACATCAGGGAGTGACCTCTCTGCTTCTCAATATGTAATAAGAATGCGTGGGGTTCCTTGGGGTGTCACCTCCAATGATATATCAAAATTTGTCAGTCCCGTTTGTGTGGTGACGGAGGATGACATACATATCGTCACTAATTTTGACGTAAGCCAGACCTTTGAAGTCCTGATTTTCCCTTGAGATTTTATCACAACAAATTTATAATGATAAATGATTTAAATGATCAGGGTCGCGCAACCGGAGAAGTCTACGTACGGGTTCGTTCACTTGTCGATCGAGACAAATGCTTGCAAGAATTACATGGAAACCATCTTGGTCGTCGATGGATTGAAGTCTTCAAGGCCACTGAGGGCGACTTGCAAAGTTTCAATATGTTAAAGGAACAAGAACAAATGGAAAAGAGAGTAAGTAGTTAGTATAGGAATTAGCATATATAGTATCACAGTCGCACCTCGAGGCGTCAGTGCAAAAAATGTAGGTAGCTTCCAGAGGGGCAGTTCGATTACGTGGATTACCGTGGTCAACAAATGAATACGAGGTCGTTAAGTTTTTCACTGGTGCGTTAGTCTCTATTCAAATTGTCATTGACTTTGCCAGATGGTGGCTTTGAGGTTGATGTCAATTCTGTAATTCTGGGTCAGTCTCAAGACAATCGGTTCAATGGAGATGCTTGGGTATTTCTAGAAAGCCCTGAGGTTGCCGAAGACGCTTGTCGATCTTTACATAAAAAGTGTATGGGGCGTCGATACATCGAAGTTTTCAAGTCAACATCTCGTGAGGTCGAAATGGCACGTCGTGGTCATGCCCCGCCACTCCATTACCACCGCGGTTTTATGAAAGGCAGTGGACCCCCTGACACCAGACAATCTCCTCCTTCTCCATATGGTCCTATGAGCGGAATGCCAGGCCACATGGGACGCAATATAACAGTTGCGGTTCCTTACGGAGGGGGGCCCCCCACCGTGCTGGCTTATCATGGCATGCGAGGTCCTGGTTCACCAATAGATAATAATAACAGCACAACTAGAGTGAGATTCATGTAATAGGATTGATTTTGTTGCTCTGTTTTTCGGTAGGATTTCAAAGTATTTCAAAAATTTCAGGGAGGTCATAATACAACTGTTTTGAGATTAAGAGGGCTCCCTTATCACGCCAATGAGACACACATAGTTGTACGCTACATACCAGTTTAACACTTCATAGCCGCTGATTTGCGAAAATTGTTTGACGGAGTCCTCTAGTATTGCCGCTTCCGCACAGTATGAGATCAACCCGTAGGAATTCTTTCATGGATTCGCAATGGTTGCCATTTTACCCGCCACAGCACCTATAGAAGGGAGACCTTCGGGAGAGGCTTATGTCGAATTCATAACCCCAGATGAAGCATGGCGTGGTCTCAGAACTCGTAATGGAGTAAGTATAGCTTTGAATATATACCATCATTATCTCTGCAGGCTTTAATGGACAGACGCTATATTGAATTGTTCGTATCAACCAAGCAAGAAATGGAGATGGCTGCTGCTGGAATTGATCCTAGAGGTAAATTAACTTTTCAAAAAAAAATGCGAAATTCTAGAAATACGAAGCCGTTGTCTCCGAGGTTCTTCTTAGGGAAGATATGTATTTTAAGCTAAACTTTTTTACAAAAGAAACAATACCTTCCACTCATCAAGGCGGACATATGCTTTGATACTCAATCATGATAACTTTTGATGACTTGTGTGTTTCTTGTTGGAAAAAATCATGAGCTGCATAAATCATTCTGCGGTTTTTATTATGTACTTTTTCGTATGTGTTGTTTAACTCTGATCCTTATATTGAAACAGTGTGATGACTAGCAGCTATTCATACGCAAATTATCCTATATATATATATATCTCACCAAATATCAAACCTAAAAAATTAACTTGCGCCTAAGAAAGAAAAGTTTTGGTCAGAGAAGCTTTCACCTATGAGGAAGTGGGGATTAAAAATAATTTGCATAGCCGCAATCACTTTTTCATCGGAGAAATCTGCAACTAAGACAATTCTTTAAATATATATTTAAGGGCGGGAGTCAATTTTTAAATTCGATAGTATAAGATTTTTAAGTTGACAAATTTAGTAAAAGATTTTAAGAATCACAGTCACGACAACTTTTTATATCTTACCAGAAAAATAATACCCGTGACCAGAATGACCGCTATAATAAATTATGGTTTGAATAAGAGAATTTATTTAAACATTTAATGTTTTAATATAAACATTTAATGTTTTAATATAAACATTTGAAGCTTTTTAATTTATTAGATAATATTAAATTTGATTTTAAATTTTTATCATTTCAATATAATTATTAATTATTGTAGTATATAGATATTAAATTTAATTATTTAAATATTTTTAATATAATTATGACAATATATTTATATTATAAATAAAAACTTATTATTTTAATATCATTCTAAGAAACATTTATGGTTTTGAGGGTAAAAGAGAAGGTAGAGATTTTGATCTTCGATAATTTGCAGAATGTTCTAAATTATTATTTTTCTGATGTAAATGAAAAAAACAATCTAACTTACAAAATGCCTTTTAGATGATTTACAAAATTCCAAAGCTACAATTTTTTTAGAAAGTGAATCGACAAGTTCAATCCATTCTTAAAAAAGGTTAAAAAAAAAAATAAAAAAAAGTATACCTTGTTCCCCTTTTGAATCTGTTTCTTTTTTTACATCTATTAATTTATTTTTCTGATATTATTTGATGATTAGATGAAATTGATACCTTCCATAAATCTTGTTTGATAGCCCATTCTAATGATTGTTCTAAAATTCTTATCTCTGGTATTTCTAGATTACTCAAATCGATTAAATGAACAAAGTAATAAAATAAGGGTCGAGAGTTAATATAATTAGCACTATTTGACTTCGATAAAATTTTAATATTGAAAGTAAATGTTACCTGCAATAATGCTCTGAATAGTCGTACAACAATCGGTATAAGTTTTTTTTCATTCAAATTATTCCGTATCATGAAGAATAATAAGCCTGAGGCATCATTTGCAGCAGTACCTTGTACTGTTGAAATAAACGGTGTTGTTGGAGGTGGTAATCTCCTTAGTAATTCACATGAATGTGTGATTACCTGATATAATATACAATGCTTAATATTTCTAGAACCTCAAATTCTTCAATTAAATTAAGATCATTCTCCTTCGGGTTTAAATTTAAAGACTTTCTTTTTATGTCAAGAGAATTTACTAGACCAGGAATAATATAATCATTGAAAAATGAGAAATCATAATCATCAAGAGTAACTAATGCTTGAAACACCTGGTCAAAATCATATTAGAAAAAAAATGTCCTACTTCATTTATTTCTATTAATTTCATATCATTTAAATTATCTTGAATTGATGGTAGTAGTCCTTTCTTGATAATTTCACCATCTGCACGAATTACTCCACCACGTTTACTTTTATTATTTTTTTATAAAAAGAAAAGGCTTACAGCGATTTATGTAACCGCGCTAATGATTTCAGACATGCTATGGCGACTTTGACTGAATAAGGCTGTAATCTTGATATTGAATGACGCACAAGAGCATCCACAAGGTGGACATCATAAACTGCTGAGCTGAACAAATGTGTTGCTGTGCTCTATTACCTGGCAAACGCGTGCAATACAGCTGCAACGAAATCATCGGGTAAATCGGGAACGAATTTGGGTAAAGCATCTACATAATGTGCCATGGAAAAGCTATACATACATGCTACCAACGCAAAGAGGTCAGCATTTCGTACACCTCTGCATGGTTTGCAGTAATTTCTTTTTTTCCTTACAAATTGGAATAAGATATTGCTAAATGAACTAAATCCGTGCCATCCAGTTGATCAACAGATTTGTAAAACACTTCAACTAAATATTTTAGAATACGACTATGACAATACTTAAAAGATTTTCATCTAACCTGTCGCTAAATTGCAGAACAGCGCAAGCTCTTACAAAACGTATGGCATCAAACTTTGATATTGAAATCACTTTGACATTATCTGCGTTATTTGTCTCTTCATCTATCTTAGATTCTATCTAACTTAATGTGTCAGTCTCTTGCTCTTACAATTTCCAGACAGCGTTCAGCCAAACGTGTAAAAACGTCAAAACGGCGAATTGTTGCAATGGCAAAACCTACCTTAATCAAAACACACGGGAAAATCTTACTCTGAAGCAGTAAAGCTATTTGAGGAAATTCCAAATTTTCTGCCAGCTGGAGAGCACGTGATGAAATGAAATTCCAGAGGTCATTATTTCCAGTGGCTGAAAGTCTTATGACAAATAGTGCCGACAAAGTTTGCATTCCCAATAACCGAGAAAAAGACCCAATAATTAGAATCATGCATTACTTTGCACCTTACCTTCTAAACTCGCTCTTTTTGCAGCTCGACATAACTGTATTTCGTCCATGTATTCTATGTCCTCCATGAATGTGAAGTGCTTGAGTTCTTTCCTGTCACGAATAGTTGAACTTGCAGCAACGTAAACAACCGATCGAGTTGTAACAGCGTTGTTTCCACAATGTCTTAAACCTGCATCGAGCAGCACTGAGATATAATGTGCTTTGCATGATGGCTCCAAACAAATGTTCCCGAGCTTAAGGCGCCTTGATATATTTGAAGTTACGACACGTAGGGACGCATGATACATCTGGCTTGGTAGTCATGCAGGCACCTCTAATTTTCGCATCGCCAGCGCATTAGCTACAGAAAGATTATGTCTTATCATAGAGGCTGATTGTATAAAAATGAGAAAGAGCCAGCGCTATGAAGCAATGTTTTTTTTTAAGTTTGTGTTTACGTTTGCCATGACGAGGTTGTGTGGTAGGGTGTCCACAATTTCGAATGTATTCCCTTGGTCCGACCCCGCGGCAGCCATTGCATATATCAAAACCTGCAATTAAATTTGTTGCGAACAAGCCGGCACAGGTGTCTCAGACTGAGAGTGTACAGCGAAAATTGATACCGCAAGTCAACTTAAAAAATGCGTCTCAAGTAGGCGTTCCAGCCCCAAAACCGGGCGCGGTTGCCCAAAATGTCACACTTACGGCGCAACCCGATAATGAAATTAACAATCAAGTTTCAGCAATGCAGGACATTTTCGAACTACCAAAGAGAGAAAGTGTAACAACAGGATTCACATCATCTCCTGTGAAATTACATTATGAGGAGTCCAGTGAATCG
Organism: Ichneumoninae sp. B BG-2022a; assembly: GCA_030522725.1. NCBI lineage: Eukaryota > Metazoa > Arthropoda > Insecta > Hymenoptera > Ichneumonidae > Ichneumoninae sp. B BG-2022a. The sequence continues at coordinate 129,776 of JAPYZD010000517.1, forward strand.
AATATCAGCAAAGCGTCACAGATTGCTAGCATGGGAGCTAGTGGTGAGTATGACCTGACGCATCATCTTAATGAAAGTATGTTTACCATGAAGGATGCAAACATTCGGCAAAAGCAATCAATACACTTGCCTCACCATTATCATTATTTAGATTATGACTCATATACAAGTGTGGCATCTTATGACCTTTTAATTGATCGTAATAAACACCTTGATGACCTTAGTGATGATATTAAAGGGATTTATGGTGGCGGTCGTTCAGCATCAGTTTCTCCTTGTCCGGCACCATTTGTGACGGTATTCGGTTCAAAACCTAGAGAGGACATTGATTCGGATCCTAACATTATTGACAGTGAATATCTGCCAGTAAACGAACCAAAGCAGCAACAACGGAAAGAATTTGTCAGCAGTATACACTTAGATCTACTATCTCGATTATTCGCAGCTTTCAAACAGGCAGACATTTCGGATGACGGTTATCCGACAACCAAGGATATAAAAGACACTTTTTTGCACTGCTCACTAGTACATAAAATCTTTGGATTAGAAAAAAGTTCAATCAACATTGATTCATTACAACAGAAAAATGAAAATCTTTTTCACTCACAAAAAATTTCAAAAAAAGATTCTTCGAATTTTACGGCAAATTCTTCCTTTGGGAGTCAAAATAGTACATTTGGTCTAAGAGCCAGTCGTAAAAGTTTATCAATTTATGAATATTTTCGAGACAAACTTTTTTCTAAAGAAGGTGACACTCAGAATTCTATATTAAGTTATTGTGCCAAAATGATAGTATCGAAAATTCAAAGGTGTTCGATTCAAAAACAAAACTTGGAATTTGTAAGCACTAAAATTAAGTTTTTATTTTCCTAGACACCGACAGCACGAATAAAATTAAATGCTTTGTTAACAAAATTAAATCAATTAGAAGCAGAGGGAGTGGTTCGACTTTCATTACGCTGTACCACTGATATAAAAATTATGTAAGTTATTATAAAATCTGTATTATTCAGATTCCCAAAATATGCTGAAGCCTTTGCGCAGTTTGTAGGAGAAAAAGATTGGAGAAAACATACATGTATCGAACCAAAACGAGAGTTTCTGAGTGAATCGTAAGAGTATATAAAAACTTTGAGCTCTACAGACGACATCGATTGATGGGAACATCAGTGGGTGAACGTTTAGTACGAGACGGATATTTGGGTATTAATATGTCTCAGTATGGTGAGTATTATAGATATTTATATTCGGTTTTATAATCAAATTTCTATTAATTTTTATAAAATTTTTTTTTATACTCAATATTATTATTATTAATTGTTATAATTCATTATTGATCCAAATAGAAATTATTATTAGTAGTTGTTATTATTATGAAATATCATAATCAATAATTGTCAGTTATTATGAATTATTTTTATTATATATTACTATCTATTTATATTAATAGTTATTAATATCAAAATCATATCTGACAATATTGTTAATATCATTACTCACGATTAGGAATAATCACTAATAGTATTATAAATGATTGTTCAAATCAATTTTGTTAATTATAATTTTTAATTGTTTTCACATATAAGGATTATTAATTGTTAGATATAATTTTTTTTTATTATTTTTGTTAATGATTATCAATATATTTTATATAATTTTGTTTATAATTATACTTTGACTAGAATTCAGGCTTCCTGGTCGTCTTGTCACACCCCATACTGCTCGTATGGAAGCCCCATCATGTGCTGGTGCACTAAGAAATATGGGTGGTCTTAGACGTATTCAACATCCAGAAGAGACAGTATTAACAGAATCACAAGAAGTAGGATTAAAAGTACAAGAGAAACAACTTGCAGAAAAACACGATGAAAAAATTGTAAGTGATAAATTTTTTTAAAATTTATTCTTTATAGAGAGACTTACTACTTCTGACACTAGAACAGAAAACGTTGCAATCAAAGTTGACAGATTATAACGAAAAACGTTTCCAAGAACGACATAGTCATGTTGATCCTGATATTCATCTATTGGCCGCATATGAACCGTTCGATTCAACTCATCTAGAAAAACTTCATTCACGAAAAATATCAGAGAACGAAATCCCACAATATACCTCTAATAATTTTGATGAAAATATTCAAATGCAAGTTTCAACATCAGACGAGTCAGACAAAACAAGTCTTTATAATGAATCTCCACCTCAATGGTATGAGCCAAAGGAGGAGAATACACAACATTATGTCAGCTCTGAGGATTTACATACTCCAACACCACGATCTATTTTACCCGTAGTGCCACATAGAAGGAGGGCTTCATTATTTAGGCGTCAAACACTTGAAGAACAAGAACTTGAACGAATAGCAGAGGAACGAGCACTTGCTGAAACAAGGATGAATCTAATGAAATTGCAAAGACAAGATTCACTAAATTTGACGGGATAGATAATATTTTTTTTTTTTTTTCTTTTAAACCTAGAAAATGCAATCACCGAATCAAACTGATCAAAATTTAAAAATTTTATTGATGGGAAGGGCGGGTGCTGGAAAAACTTCAATGAGATCAATTATATTTGCAAATTATCTGCCCCGCGATACAAAACGTCTGACAGCTACAAATAATGTTGAACATTCAAATCTTCGTTTTCTTGGTATAAGAAAAAAAAAAAAAAATTTTTTTGTAGGTAATCTTGTTTTATCATTATGGGATTGTGGTGGACAAGATACCTTCATGGAAAATTATTTTGAATCTCAAAAAGAACAAATATTTCGTCATGTTGAGGTAAAAGTAATTTCAACTTGAAAAAAATTTTAAAGGTTTTAATATATGTAATGGAAGTACGTACTTTAATTGGATCTCCTATAGAACCAACGCATCAACGACAAATGCTTGATTCATATCATACTCGTGAAGTTGAAAAAGATATAAAAGTAAAATAAAATTTATTTTATTATATAATAAGTATTTTAGAATTTCAGCTAAAAGTATACGACAACATTCTCCTAATGCAAGTATTTTTTTTCTATTACATAAAATGGATCTTATAAAAAATTCAAAACGAGAATCATTACTGAATGGTTATAAGGAAGAATTAACACGTTTAACTGAAGGTAATAAAAAAAATTAAAAAAAAAAAAAAATAGGTTTAAATTTAAAATTTTTTGGAACATCAATATGGGATGAGACACTTTATAAAGCTTGGTCTGAAATAACAAATTCATTACTACCAAATATTCAATTACTTGATAGTTATACTCAGAGATTATGTGAAGTTATAGGTGCTGATGAAGTTGTATTATATGAAAAGTCAACTTTTCTAGTTAAGTTATTGAATTTAAATTATTTTTATTAGGTAATCAGTAAAGCGACTCGTGTTAATAATTTTGATCCGCATCGTTTTGAAAAAATTTCAAATATTTGTAAACAATTCAAACTAACATGTGGTAAAACTCAAGTAAGTAAATATATTATAATATTATAAGTCAACTTTTTCAAATTTTTCAATTCGTATTCCATCATTTTCTGCATTTATGGAAAGATTTACACTTAATACATACGTATTTATTCTTGTTCCTAATAAAGGTAAATTTTTTTTTTATATATAATTTTTTTTCGTTATAAATTTTTTCATGCCTATCTTTTGTTTTTATTATTTGTTTTATTTATGAAGAAAAGTTTTTTCTTCATATTTTTCTTTGGTACCGTTACTTTTTTTTTTTTCAGATATAACTCACGCATCTGTATTGTGTAATATAGATTTTGCTCGTGAACAATTTGAGCGATTAGCGGATTCAATGTCGCTTGGACCGCGTCTCTAATAGGCACATAAAATGTTGTTAAGAAAGAATAATGTTTGTCGTTACCTGAAAGAAAATGCTAGAATAAGTTTTTGTATCTGTCGATTTTCTTCAAATTATAATAAAGAAAAACAAAAATTTATACAAGCAAAAAAAATAGAGAATATCGAATCCTTAGTTAGATATCGCCAAGAACTGGATGATCCTTATAAAATACGAACAACACCTGACATAAAAAATTATAAAAAAATTAAAAAAGATTTTGAAAATTGGAAAGAAGAACAAAATGAAGAAGAACGGGCTGAGGCAATTAGAGTATGAAATACTTTTTTTATCAATAAACAGATGTCGTGGAAAACGGTTTTTAAAACAATTACAATGGGAATGTAAGACCCTTTTAAAAAATATCTTTTTAAAATAAGAATAGTTATATCTGTCCCAATGTATATAATGATTACACAACAACAAAATACAATTTGTAAGTTTTGGTATTTTTATTTTTTAATTTTAAGCAAAGACAAAAGATGAAACTGTTGGAAAACCAAATATTGGGGGTCCTTGGACATTGGTAGATCAAAACGGAAATTTTATATCGTCATCTGATTTACGTGGCAAATATTGTCTTCTATATTTTGGTAAAAAAAAAAAAAAAAAAAAAAAACAGGATTTACTTATTGTCCCGATGTATGTCCCGAAGAACTTCTAAAACAACAAACTGTTATTGATATTTTGGGTAATTTATATTTCAAGCTAATTTTTTAACAGACAAAAAATTTGGTGAAATTGTTCAACCAATTTATATATCAATTGACCCTTGTCGTGATACTGTTGCTCAAAATGAAGATTATGTTAAAGGTAAATTATGAATATATAAAAATTTAAAAAAAAGAATTTCATCCTCGATTAATTGGCTTAACTGGAACTCCCGTAAGTAGAATAATTTTTTTGATTCAGTCTAGGATTTAATCAAAGCAGTCGCAAAAAAATATCGCGTTTATTATAATCAAGGAATACAAACAAACGACAATGATTATTTAGTTGATCATTCAATTATAACTTATTTACTGAGTAATTTTACATGAAATTCCATAATTTATTAAATTTATTTTTCATAAATAATTTAGAAATATATTTTTGAATTATTGCGTATTAATAATTTTATATTATTTTATTTATTCATAATCTTTATTTATATTATAAATATTGTGTTGAAGCAATTTTTTTACATAATTTTAATTTATAGGACTTATAATTTAAAATTAAAAAAATTGTATATAATTATTTATAAAATATTCATTTTTAATCTGATTGAATATATTTTTTCTAAGAAGTTTAACATAATTATTTATAAGAGGTTTTGAATTCATAAGAAATTTTTAGATGCTCGAGGAAAATTTTTGGAGTTTTATGGCAGAAATATGACAGCTCAAGAAGCTGCTTCACGTTTAGCCAGTTGTATTGAAGAGGATTTAAAAAAAGAAGCTGAGAAAAAAAGTTGGTCAAATTAATTATAATTTTACATCAGAAAATTTTATAACTGATTTTTAATAAAAATACTTTTAATATCATATTTTTTGTAATGGATATCTAAAATTTATATTTTAAATTCGTTATAAAAATAATCACAAAAAAAGTTTCAAATATCAAAATTTGTAAACAAAATTTTTCTTTTAAAAAAATTCATGAATATTTGTTTTTTTTAATATTTTTTTTGTAATTTTCGGAAAAAAAGATTAATAAATAAAAAGAATATCAATAGAATTATTTTTCAACATTTTAATTTGTAGTAAGACAAAAAAAAAAATTTTTTTTGCAATTAAAAAAATCTTAATATTTTATAAATTTATATATCATCTTTTAGAAAAGGTTCTGATGATATTAACATAAAGTAACCAAAAGATAGTTGTTCAATCAATGTGATGACCAAAAGTTGTGGAATTAATTGATGATTGTAATAGAAGATTAAAAAATTTTTTTTTAAAAGAAAAAGCATGTTTTATTAAAATTAATAGAAAAATATTTATTAAATAAATATAAATTAATTAATCATCAAAGATTGTATGTCGATTGAGAGAACCAACGGATGTGGGTTCAGTGTCTATTATATTTGAATCTTCATCTTTAATTTTATTTGATGATTCAGGAATAGAAGAAGATTTAGATGGAGCCAAGGGGGGAATGAGAATTGTCTCATCGGTTAAAGGACGCTATAAAAAAATAAATGAAGATAAAAATAAGACATACTAATAATCTGGCTGTTATAGCTAAAGGAAGTTCATGTGCTACACAAATTTTTTGAATCAGTTGATTAATTTGAGGCTCTAGTATTCCGAAAGCCGCCATACAATTTGCTATAACAAAATAGGATGAAAAAAGTACAAACCATAATTATCGATTAAACCTTCATATAATGAATTTGGTACTATTAATGAAGATAAACCTTTGCAATCTGTTCCCATTGCTTGATTTATTGACTCTTCAGCCTCTAAAAACTAGAATATCTTATTAAAAAAAATTTTAATTTAATTTTTATTTTTTTTAGAATATAATTAAGAATTATTATTTTCTTGATTTAATTTTTGAAAAAATAATTTTACCATAGTTTTTTGATATTCTTGACTTATGCTAAAAACTAATGCGTCTTCCCAAAAAGGTACTCGGTTCCATATATTTAAATGATATAACACCCGCTACACAAAGAAACGGCATATAATTATGAATACTTACTTGAAGATACCATTGAACATTTCCTGTTGATGAGCTAGGTTGTGATCCTTCTTCGTGTTTTTCTAAATCATTGCCTTTGATACATTTGCGAAAAATTGCACTCACTTTTTCGTAAATGTGGCCAAACCCAAGGCATTCTTATATTACTTTGAGGATCGTCTAATTCTGAACCTTCAGCATAAAACTTTTGGGAGAGCACCATCAAAGCTCTGGCCGCAACAACGTCCCATTGATTTTCAGCATACTTAAGCATAATTTCGCATAACATTCCCAGAATCGTTAGTGCTTCTCTAGGTTGAAACAATTTATGTGTAACCTAATGCTTACATATTGAACAATTCAAACTCGCCATTAAGGCGTAAATCATCCAGACATTGTATCATAACAAATCGATATAACGAAGAGGACAATTCTTCAGTCATGTCATCAACTTCTTCTTTAATATGAACAGAATCTTCAATTTCAAATTTCCATAATCTCCCTAGAAATCTACATTTATAAAAATAAAATAAATTTTCAACTTACTGATTATATTTTAATTTAATTTTTGTTATAGCTTGTTCTTCAAGTAAGCTTTGTTTAGATTCCTCATTTTTATCTGAGGCCAATAACTGAAAAAAACTAATACAATAAAAAAATAACATACACTTAAAAGATTGATAGATTTCTCAGATTCATCAATCTCTGGTTGAATAGTAGAAGATATACCCATTGATGAAAGACCAGCCTTATTATTTATAATTAATAATTTAAATTACAATTATTTTTATAATCAAATTAACAACATAAAAAAAATTATTTTAATTATCATAATAATTATCATTAATCATTAAAATTTTATTAATTAAACTTTTTTTTATTTATTTTAACTTTAAAAATAAAAATAATTTTTTATTAAAATAATTTTAAAAATAATAATTATAATTAGTACAAGATAATTATTATTTACTTTAATTATAATAATTATTTAATCAATCAGGAAAATTAATATATTCACAACATTAATAATAATAATAATATTTATAATAATATTTATAATTTATTTTATTTACCGCTGCAGCTTGCATAACCTTATCAAATTGATAATTTTTAAAAATATCTCTTGCAGTTTTATTAGTTGTATCAATTGAAGAATCATTAACATCAAATATTTGAGGAGTTTCTGGACTAGGAGGTGAAATTGTTAAGATCGCCCAATGTTTCTATACTTAAAATATTTAAATTTTGTTTTTACCGGAATAAGTGGAGTTAAAGAATGATCAATAGGAACCATATTTAATCGCAACTCCTCAATAGATGTTTTTATAAATTCTTCAATTTCATTAGAAGCCTGTATTTCTTCTATTGTCTGCAATAAAAATTTTTTTATATAGCTACTTACTCCTATTGTCATATCTAAATCATATTGCAAATTTCTTAAACAGCTTGTTTCATAAACCATAAATTTTCTTAAACTATCCTTAAAACAAGCAATACGTTTTTTATCCATATCTTCTAAAGACATTAATATAGTTTTCATTTGACGTTCATAAATTTGATTAGCATCATTTGCACGTCTTATTGATCGATTATAAACACTTTTTAAATTATTCAATTCTTTAATTTGATTCAATGTTCTAATGAAATTATTTTACTTTTTTTTGTTGTCGTTACCTTAATGCCACACGTGTTTGTTGACCAGACATAGCACGACTCATTTTAGATGAATTACGACAACTAATCAAAACATCTCTACCTAGATTTACTATTTTTTTTTCTATCTAAAGAAATTAAAAAATTTAAAAGAAAATTTTTTTACATTGCTAACATCCGTTGTAGTGGAATTTAGAGCTGAGCTAACATTTTTTCCATCTTTAGCGATCTGAACAAAAAAAGAATATTCTCATTTGCATTACCTGAGATAAAACAACAGAATGATTCTTAATAGTTGATTCTAAAGTACCTCTTAGTACATCATGCCTTATAGATTCGCTTAATTCTCTTGCTTGTTCTGCTCTGAAAAAGTACTTTATTTTCGATTTGTCGAATTTACCTTCTAAGAACTTCAGTTTTGATTGCAGCTATACTCTCAGTGACACCCCTGGATGTATAGATTATTCAGATTACAACACACTTGCTCTCTGAAGCAGGATTAATCAATCTTTTTACAAGAGTTTCTAATCCTCCTGCATATGAGTCCTCTAATGCGGCTCTTTCTTTAAGGAAGTCATGTAAGCTTTCTAATAATTTTCGACCCTGCTCAACACGGTCTCGTGCTACTGGCCAGTCCTGTAAGCTGAAACCAAAAAAGTAATCGATAATAATCAACTAACAAGACAGTACGAAATTGCAGAGAAGATGGACTTGATGTATCTTCAGGTGTCGTCATTTCAGGTTCAGGTTCAATGAAGACAAGTAATGTTGAGGATAGATTACCCCGTACATGGGAATTACATTTTTTCAAAGAAGAGGCGCATATGAGAAAAATCAATATCTGGAACGTATTTTTCAGAGCTCATATCCATAGAATGATAGATAGATATTTTACTGTGAAATTGTATTATAGAGAGATTAAATACTATTTAGGGTATTTTGCTGCCCCTCTTGTTTTCGGTATACCCTTTTTTTTATGGAGCTGGAAAATTTTAAGACATTATGATAAAGAATTAGCTGCAGGTAAATTGAAATACAGACATGCAGCACCTGACTTCCTTAAATTTCCTCCTCATGATTCTTTAAATAATCCTGTTTGGAATCCTAACTATGTAGCACCAACTCAAGATACAAAAATAAAATCAAAAATTCAATTAATACTTGAAAAAAAATCAGCATTTAATAATTTGAATCGACCTGGTTGGCAACAAGAAAATTCTACTAAAATAAATCTGCCTAATTTTCCAAATAATAACATGATTCCATGAAAAAAAAGTCTTTTATCAAAACTAATAATTGTCATCAAATAATCATTATCCTTTATTGTGTGGTGAATAATACCTAGACATATCTACTTTGTTCATTTTATGGGTGCGAAATATTTTTTTTTTTTCTCGGGGTCGGGAGCACTATAATCCTCAGAGTCGAAAGCGTGATGATTAATCATCAACATCCTCAATGTCAGGAGCGTGATGATTAATCATCAACATCCTCAATGTCAGGAGCGTGATGATTAATCATCAACATCCTCAATGTCAGGAGCGTGATGATCAATCATCATTATCCTCAGAGTCGGGTGCGTGATGATTAATCATCATCGTCCTCGGGGTCGGGAGCGTGAGGATGACGACTTGGAGGTACCTCATTTAAAATGCGTTGTGGCTAGAAGATTAGATACAATTTTTTTTTAATTACATTGGCTGGATTTCTTCTACCAACATAATTAACATAAAATTTTGTCCCTGAATACAAACCAGCATAACATGATAACAATAATATACAAAATCTCTTAAAACTTATATGGTAAGGTGCGGGAGGTGTATTCCTAATCATTGTGACTCCCGTTCCCGGAGGCTACATGAAATGCAAAAAACTTTTGATTTTCTTACAGCATTTGGAGTCGGAATCGTTGCACCATCGGATGCAAACCTTTGTATGATTGATTTGCGCTAAGCAATAATTTTTACGAAATGAATCTCACCAATATCAATGACATTAACTCTTAATGACTAGAAATAAAGGCAAACGACAAAGTTTTAAATTATTTAAAAACACAATAATTATACATTAATTTTTCTATTTTAGTACGTCATTATCTTGAAAATTTAAATTTCCAAAAGTCTAGAGAAATAAGAATTGAATGAATCTTACTTATATAAAAATTCATCATAGTTAACGTTAATACCACTTATATTTAAAACTCTAAGAAAAAAATTAAAAAAAAAAAGTAAATATAAATTTGTGCTTACTTAAAAATTTGATCAATTTCAGCATCTGTCAGACCATCACCATAATTTTTGAGAATTGTTTTTATTTGGTGAAGAGATAATATACCTTTACCCTTTTTGTATAACTAGTTGAAAAATACTTACCGTAATATCAAATCTACGAAAGAAACTAACAAAATCAATATTATTATCAAGTTCTTGAGCTTTAATACAATAAAGGTTTATCCACTTTTCAAGATGGTCAATTGTTACATATCCATTTGATATGTCTTGTAATGAAGATATATCATTTTGACTTGGTGCATAATTCTAAGCAAACCATTTATTTAAATAATATTTAAATTTAAAAAGAATATATATTATTCATTAGTATCAAGATTTATATTAAAGATTTTTAAAATTAATACTAAATCAAAAAATAATTTTAAATTAATATCAATTTAATAATTAACTGTTTTATTAATTATTTATTTAATTAATATATTTAACTTAATATATAATAAATAGCTTAGTTAGTTGATTTAAAAAAATTTTATTTTTATTTATAATTTTATCAACTAATAATAATATAATTTATTTCTAATTTTAAACATTAGATTATTCAATTAATTTATTATTTAAAATACTAAATAAAAATAAAATCGATTTTTAAAAACAAATAATAATTTAAAAATCAATAAATATTACCAGTTTCCTTGCAATTAATGACGCTTCTTCGATTGTTATTGATGACTGATTTTTCTAAAAAGATTTTGATTAGTTTAAAAATCTTACAGCATAATCATAAAAAATTTTTGTCAGCTGATTTGAATCTGCTAAAATTTCTAATTTCTGAAAATAATAATATAAAATTCTAATTACCAAATCATTCTTTTTTTCAATTTCTGATTTAAAAATAGGATTTGGAAAACAAAGCGGATAATCAATTACTGGTTTGTAACTTTTACACAGTCCTTGTTGCATTTTGTGATGCATGTTTTCACGACAGCAATAATAAAAAATTTTTTAATTTATTCAATCCTTCTATAATATTTTCCAAATTTGTCGCGAATGATATTCTTGCGAAACCGGGAGCTCCAAATTCTTCTCCTTCAAAAATTTTCAAAAAATTATCTCTATACCTTCAACAATAGCAACTCCCGACTCTTCTAAGAGAAATTCACAAAATTCAGACCCGGTTGT